>OX243827.1:32306932-32384432 GCA_945859605.1 Lumbricus rubellus
ATCCCAGTGAGCGTCTCTCTGAGGAATGGTGCGATGTTCGCCTGGAAAGTTCGGAGCCTTCAAGGAGACTGAGACACACAGAAAGAGAGAAAGAGAAACGAACAGACGGGCATACCGACAGAGACATAAAGGAGGGACCCACTCACACTCACGCCCTGAGACTGACTGATTCTCCAGGGAGAAGAAGAGAGAGAGAGAGATAGGAAAGGGGAGACGGAGACAGAGAGAGAATGAACGATACCGAG
This sequence comes from Lumbricus rubellus, assembly GCA_945859605.1. Classification (NCBI taxonomy): domain Eukaryota; kingdom Metazoa; phylum Annelida; class Clitellata; order Crassiclitellata; family Lumbricidae; genus Lumbricus; species Lumbricus rubellus. Next base: position 32,307,178 of record OX243827.1, read on the forward strand.
CGAGAGCCTTCCTCTGCTCCGTCTCCTCATCTTCCTCCTTCTTTTCTTCCTCCTCCGGACATTAACAATCCAACATAACCAGATGGCACAGGAATAGGTCGCTCAGCAATTCTAAATCACTCAGGTAGTCACTTCTATGACGAACCATCCACCTGTCCATCTGTCCATATACCCGTCCTTCCGTTCCCCTTCCTTCCTTCCTTCCTGTCCTTCCTTCCTTCCTTCCTTCCTTCCTTCCTTCCTTCCTTCCTTCCTTCCTTCCTCCTTCCTTCCTTCCTTCCTTCCTTCCTTCCTTCCTTCCTCCTTCCTTCCTTCCTTCCTTCCTTCCTTCCTTCCTTCCTTCCTTCCTTCCTTCCTTCCTTCCTTCCTTCCTTCCTTCCTTCCTTCCTTCCTTCCTTCCTTCCTTCCTTCCTCCTCCTTCCTTCCTTCTCCTTCCTTCCTTCCTTCCTTCCTTCCTTCCTTCCTCCTTCCTTCCTTCCTTCCTTCCTTCCTTCCTTCCTCCTTCCTTCCTTCCCTTCCTTCCTTCCTTCCTTCCTTCCTTCCTTCCTCTTCCTTCCTTCCTTCCTTCCTTCCTTCCTTCCTTCCTTCTTCCTTCCTTCCTTCCTTCCTTCCTTCCTTCCTTCCTTCCTTCCTTCCTTCCTTCCTTCCTTTCCTTCCTTCCTTCCTTCCTTCCTTCCTTCCTTCCTTCCTCCTTCCTTCCTTCCTTCCTTCCTCTCCTTCCTTCCTTCCTTCCTTCCTTCCTTCCTTCCTTCCTTCCTATCCTTCCTTCCTTCTTCCTTCCTTCCTTCCTTCCTTCCTTCCTTCCTTCCTTCCTTCCTTCAGGTGGTTGGCTCTATTTTCGCCGCAAACACATTCAGTCGCCCTTCCTTCGGCCAACGAGGATGAGGATGAGGATGAGGCGGTGGAGGAGGAGAAGCTTGTAAATAACTCTGTGGTGCAGCGATGCAACTTACTGTGAATAATATTCTAACAACGCCGTCTGCTAAAAGTCACCCGTGTCAGGCAGCAGCTAGCCGTAGCTTCTTCTTCTTCTTTCAAAGCGGTTATTATTACCAGACGACGACGGAGGAGCGAACGAACGACCAGAAGGAGAGCAGAAGACGAGGTTCAGTAGCCACTGATTTGAGTTATTTGAAGCAACGTTCAACAGCAACTGTACACACACACACACAACACAACACACACACAACACACAGACACAGACACACACACACACACACACACACACACACACACACACACAACACAACACACACACAAACAAACACACACACACACACAGACACAGACACATACACACAACAAACAACACAACACACACACAACACACAGACACAGACACACACACACACAGACACACACACACACACACACAACACAACACACACACAACACACACACAACACACACACAACACACACACAACACAACACACACACATCAAACAAACACACACACACACACACACAGACACAGACACAGACACAGACACATACACACACACACAACACAACACACACACAACACACAGACACAGACACACACACACACACACACACACACACACACACACACAACACACACACACAAACAAACACACACACACACACAACACACAGACACAGACACACACACACACACACACACACACAGACACACACACACACACAACACAACACACACACAACACACACACAACACACACACAACACACACACAACACAACACACACACAAACAAACACACACACACACAGACACAGACACATACACACACACACAACACAACACACACACAACACACAGACACAGACACACACACACACACAGACACACACACACACACACACACAACACAACACACACACAAACAAACACACACACACACAGACACAGACACATACACACACACACAACACAACACACACACAACACACAGACACAGACACACACACACACACACAACCACAACACACACACAACACACACAACACACACACAACACACAGACACAGACACACACACACACACACAACACAACACACACACAAACAAACACACACACACACACACAGACACAGACACATACACACACACACAACACAACACACACACAACACACAGACACAGACACACACACACACACACAACACAACACAACACACACACAACACACACAACACAGACACATACACACACACACAACACAACACACACACAACACACAGACACACACACACACACAACACAACACACACACAACACACACGCGTCAATCATACATCTCGTTCTCTAAATCAACATTTCATAATTCACGGTGGCAATCGCCTTTCCAGAATAAAAAACCGCCATTTTTTACCGAGAAATGGAAACGCTCGTTTAAAGTGGAGTGTACTATGATTGAGAACCTAGCCTGACCGGAGTGGTTGCGCCCCAGGCAGTGTGTGGTGATGTAGTAACTCAACCACGTGGGGTGGGTGACCGTGGGTCCGTAGCTCAGTTGAGAGAGCGCTGGTCGATAAACTGAGAGTCTTCCACGCGACCCAGGTTCAAGCCTCAAACAGGGTAGGCCTACTAATGTATAAAAGTTTCTGTTAGCTGCCAGTGGCGTTTTGCCGTTGCGTTGCTTGACTCGGGTTCTGCTGAAAATAAGATAGCCCCTCCCACTTCTGGCTTGGCCGAACCAGGAGTGATCCAGCACTTAGGCCGTTAGTGTTAAGCCGAACCCACTGCTGCAAAGCCGACCTGCGTGTCGTGCTATAATAGTGGGCCGTATTTCGTATGATCTGTATACCTGTAATCATTCTGCGGTTTATCAGATTGAATATTAATAAACGAATATTATTACTACAATTCTCCGCTAAGCTGCACGCATACATGGAGAATGCTTTGAGAATGGAACGAATAGACAGTATAGTCTCAGGCTGCCATTGAAAGCGAGAAGTCATTTAGATATCAGAATTCTATTGAAACAGCGGATTTGACGGGAAATGCAGATGATGGCTATAGCCTAAAAATATTCCATAGCTCCAATCGGTACTACTCGTTTGATTGCCCGACGTATGCCCGTCTGCTTAGTTTCAATCACAGTTCGACTTTCTATGACTGAGCACATTCATTAGCTTCCCTTTAATTGATCTGTTTCAGTTCAAACTTCTCTTTCTAATTATCTGTGAAAGTTTTGGAATCAAGTTCCACGTGACCTCTCTGATCTTATCTTGCGATGGCGACCTAGCTCAGTTGCAACTGGACATGTTCTCCGCTCTTTAGACCATCGTGACCGTCTGATGTATCTAATATCTCGATCCTGGCCTGTCACGGCTCAGAGGGGTTCGTCTTCGGCACAGTAGAAGTGCCTCTGATTGGGTTGCACCGTGAGAGCTGTTTTATAAATCTGCGTAGAGAACAGACAAGCAATAGCAATGGACACTGCAACAGCAACTGGTTGGAGTTACCTACCTGCGGGTAAATCATTGGAGGAAGTAGCACTACAACCAGCGCTAAAAGTGTAAAAAAAAGTGCCTGGACGGCAGTGGACGCTCCTTACCTTTCCAAAAGAAGTGCCAGGACGCCCCTTACATTTTCATGTGTGCTGGCCAAATAAATGGCAGGACGGCATAGAGATTTGAAAACAAGTGCCAGGACGCCGTCCACGACCGTCCTGCCACACTTTAAGCCCTGACTACAACATTATGTAGGATCAAGGTATCCATGGTAACTCAATGAAGTGACAATAATTGCAAATACTTGACACCTATGGGGGCACCCGCAGATATTTTCCCGGAAGGATAAACACAATGTTCACGATTAAACTTTTATCAAGAGGTTGAAAAAAGCAAAGCGAGAAATTTCACAGAGGTTATTATGATTAAATGTCAATTTCTGATTTTCGCTCAGTGTAGCATTAGTACCATTAGTTCTTTAGTGCAGAGAAATTTGTTAAGAAACAAAAGACAAGTTTAAAAGTCGGTGTCAGCTTTCCAGTAGGATGGAAGTTGCATCTCTTGTCGAATGTGGGAGCAGCGCACATGACGACGACGACGACGACTAAAAATTTGCATTCTTTCAATTGTTGAATGTGAATGATAATTAGCGACTCACAGCAAGCGTATAGTCATTATACCATAAAGCTGTAAAATTTATAGAGCGCCACCTAAAGCCAGTCGCAACGTGATGATGCAGGTCATTGACGAGTGCTACGTCTTGTCAGAAGGGTTGTTGGTTACCAACAAGATTGAAGAAGACTTTTCTCATGTGTTGTCGCATTAAAACTATAATATTATCTTCACTATGTTTTCTTCTATCTTGTCCTTCGTTTAGATGAAAGTCAATCACAAAGAATCGATTAACGTAGGAATGGGGTGGGGTGGAGGTGAGGTGGGGGTCGTTCGAATTATTTGCAGATCCGGTTTGCTCTCTTATTCTCAGATGTCGCTCCGATTCGATTTAACGTTTGCTGTCAAGTATTGGGTTTAAGTCAGGGGTCTCAAACTCAAGTCATCGTGTGGGCCAAATTTGACAATTTACATCGTGTCGCGGGCCGCAACATGAAATTATGTCTTGCAAGTTAAACTATTTATATGGGGTGAGGGTTACAATGCTGTAATAATGATGTGATCCTGTAAAAGTACCTAAGAAAATAGGCTATTATACTTTCAGTGTAACCATAATGGTACTATACACAAAATTGAAAACTCAGAGTCACAAAGATAGGGCCTATGAAGAGCATCAATAGCACATTTAGTAGGCAGTAGTGGCTAACAGTCTTTTCTAAAACATCGTTAAAACCCATAAAAACGGCAATCAAAACGGCAATTAGGTATCAAAACACAAAGGAATAATGACGGCATCAACTATCAGAACACAATGGAAACATGTTCCAAAACCCCGGACCTAAAACAACACAAAGGACTGGAATTTTCAAAAGACTGCGGCGGACGAAACACTTAGCTGGAGTGGGGCATTGTTCTAGAAACTATCCTATAATTATAGTCCTTTTGATGTAAAGGCCTTTGCGTGCACATTCCTGTCTGCCTGTCTGTCTGTCTGTCTGTCTGTCTGTCTGTCTGTCTGTCTGTCTGTGTGAATTACTTGTACGTCAAAAAATAATAAATTATTATAACTTCACAGGGTATTGGACTCCCATAGCCCCCCAGTATTCCACGCCTGTAGAGTGCAACAAATTCTTACAATCACTGAACCCTATAATTATGATCACACGACGGTGAAGACGCCCCAGGCATCGGTCGACGGACGACGCTCGCGTGCACTGAAGCGTGTCATAACGGACCTCCGACAAGCATAACGCCTCGGGCACCGAAGAATCCGTTGAATCGTCTATTGAACTGCTCAGCCGTTTAATAACGCAATTGTAAAGCCCACATATTCAACAATTACAAATCATTGCTTTTATCGTCCGTACACACAAGCTTTGATCACACACGTATTGATTTATAACACACGAGGCTATGTAGACGCGCATAAGTCAAAGTATAGTCCATTCGTCTTCACAACCCCTCTTCCTCCTTACCCTCCATTCCTCCTCTTCCTCCATTTCCCACGCTTCCTCAACAACCCGCCTCTCTCTTCCTCCTCGCCCCTCTCTTTCTTATTCCTCTCATCTACAAAGACAACCGATGCCTTTGAACACAAACATGAAACACACACATAAATGTCACTTCAAAGTATTCCCTCAACGAATATTCACATTTGTATCGAAGACTTCTAAAGCCTCCTTCATCATCAAAAGACCTCGGCGAACTTCTAAAGAGGCAGGCATCAAAAATATTCTGTTTGATCTTCAAAGAGCGTGGTACACTTCTAAAAACTCTTTCATCTGACACGTACACAAATATGGTAAGGAACACACACATAATCAGCCCAATTGGCACACACCAAAGCATGCAAACACAAACAGCCACACATACATACACACAAAATTATTGCGAAATGTCTCTTTTCTCTGTCATCAGCCAGTATCTGGCTTCTATAAAACGGAGCAAATTTCCACAGAATAGCACAGACGCCTTCAGAAAACAGCAGACGCTTCTCTACAACGTGTTCCTGAAATCTACAGTCTTGAGGCAGACGTTTAGCAGAGCGAGTCTTCATCGTACACCAAAAAGGATGCCAGCATGTGAGAATTATTTTAATTTTTTTATTAGCTTTCTGCAATTTCTTTGCAAGGGATAAGCCTACTCATTCTTTCATTGTCTTATTCATCTCTCATGTCATTCATTAACTTTGAAAATGAACTCATAGGTCTCCTATTTCTTTCTTTCTTTAGTATCGAAAATGCGTGCTGACATTGAAGAACTGAAACAAGAAGAACTTCGCATTATGGCAAGACTACAAGAGCTGAGTATGTGACATTAGGAATTATAAGCTAGTAACAAGTATTTTCATAACTTATAATTTCACGAAATGGCGCCAGCTTAAATTTTATGTAGTGTCTCTGTGAAATATTTTACTCAAAACATATTTTTTTAAAAATAACTGTAAAGAACTCGGTAAAAATATTTTCGGCTTCTTCAGAAATGCGGTATTTTGGCTATAGGTCTTATAGTAGCATTATCTTATTGCAGGACGGCAACGAAACGCAGCAGCTTCGGCAGCTGCAGAGTCGCGTACAGCACCATCCAGGTCGGCCGCTGGGGTGCCTTCATCAGCCCAGACTTGGTCGGTCGGAGACCTACCGTCAGCAGGGCAGACTTGGTCGGTCGCTGGCGCATCTTGGATGCCGCCAGTGCAGCCTACAGTCCAGACTTGGTCGGTCCCTGGGGTGCCTTCATCAGCCCAGACTTGGTCGGTCGGAGACCCAACGTCAGCAGGGCAGACTTGGTCGGTCGCTGGCGCATCTTGGATGCCGCCAGTGCAGCCTACAGTCCAGACTTGGTCGGTCCCTGGGGTGCCTTCATCAGCCCAGACTTGGTCGGTCGGAGACCCAACGTCAGCAGGGCAGACTTGGCCGGTCGCTGGAGCATCTTGGATGCCGCCAGTGCAGCCTGCAGTCCAGACTTGGCCGGTCCCTGGGGTGCCTTCATCAGCCCAGACTTGGTCGGTCGGAGACCCAACGTCAGCAGGGCAGACTTGGCCGGTCGCTGGAGCATCTTGGATGCCGCCAGTGCAGCCTGCAGTCCAGACTTGGCCGGTCGCAGGTCCACCTTCGGAGGCGGCGTCTTGGGCACCTGCAGGCCTGCCTTCACCGATGGCACAAACGTCGTCAGAGCCGCACGCCGGACCATCGTCTTCCACCACTGCAAGAGAGCTGTCTGATGCACGAACTCCAACGAGTAAGTTGAATTCGAAATTTTCAATGTCTTTCATAAGTAGTGTAGACACTACTGTTACAGAACTTAAGTGTTTGTGATTGTTTTGCATTGTTTTGCCTAAAATGTCGTCAGATATTTTGCATTCTTTTTCCACGTGTGTACACACTTTGCCTATACCTTTTTTAAATTCTTACAATGCATTCATAACATCTGTATTGAAAATGTGTTCATTTATAGAATTTAATTCAGTCTTCTTACATTATGTATTGCACACATAATATGTTGCAAACTTTACTTATATTTTAAGTCTTGTTCACACAATTATTCTTCTTTTCAACTTTTCTTTATTTTACTTATAGATTTGGCAATGAAGATTGCTACTTCGGTGTTGTTGACGGACTCAGAGGAGGACGTATTGGCCGAAATGTGGGGTCCTATGACTGATCAAGAACTTTTGGGTTACGTTCTTCAAATAGAGGCGGAAGAAGAAGCGAAAAAAGAAGCAAGAAAGTTGGAACGTGGAAAAATGCCAGGTAGCACACATTTTTAAATACAGATTAATTTTTAAAAACTAAAGTGTTGTATATTATATCCCTACAAATATTGAATAAATATTGCTAGCGTATAAATAATTTTATTTTATTTTATTTTTAGCGAAAAGACGAGCATCATCACCCGACAAAAGTGTACAGCCAAAGGAGAAGAAACTTAGTAAGTGAATTTTAAATAAAACTCAAACAACTTTCAATGTAAATTGTCAATTTTTTTTCAGGTGCTGCAATTTCTACTTATAAATCATTATTTTTATTTTTCTCTCTTTTCATTCTTGCAGATTCTGGTGGTGCGGGCATCATCACTTTCAAAGAATCGAGTGGAGAAGGAACGTCATCCAACATTCAGAACGAGTCAACACGTAAGCTATTTCTTTCATAAATGTAAAATATTGCATTGTACATAAAAAGCCTAACTTTACTTTTCTTGGCTGTCACACACATACACACACACACGCTATGCTTGTATGCTTTTACATTTTTATTGCAGCGTGCAAACTTTAACTCAAAATTTTTATAATTTCTGTTAAACTTTAGAACGATGCGAATCTTGTAAGAATTACAAGGAGAAATTGACAAACAACCTCTGTGAAAGATGTCTGAACATGAAAGAGTGCAGCCAATGTAAGAATCGCCGCGCACCACGATTCTTCAGAGCTGGGCAGGATGTGTGCGTTACGTGCATCAAGAAGCAGAAGAATCCGGCCGTGCGCACGTCCACAAACAACTGTTTCCTCGACATATCGCTTCCAGTTGTGCAAACAACAGACGTTCACGCCATGTTGCAGGAAGAAGCACCACGAATGATCAACACACTGGAGGACACTCTCAGAGATGAAGGGTAAGTCACACAAATTTTTGTTATGACATACATTTCGTGCTGTGGGTACTTAGAAATTTTTCAATTAAAATCAGAGTGCATATGTCCAATCTTTGTTATAGGCTACACACATTCATGTATATGTACCATTATTCTAGCAATTTATATTTTTCACATTGCAAAGCCTTTGACTTATACCACACACACACACACACACACACACACACACACACACAAAGTCCTCATTATACAGCCAAAATATAGGCCTTGTTCAATATTTCTTAATTTTAGCCCGGTGAAATGGTATGTGGCAATAGATGTGAACTTCGAAAGAGAGTGCTCAGAAGGAGAAAGTAGGACGGTCGGCTACTTCAAGACGGTGCCGGCAATTCTTCTTCATCCGAGTCAAATACAGGAGCAGCTGCAAGAAGCCGTCGAAAGAATAGACGAACTGGTAGAGACATTTACAACACAAAATTCTGGTTGGGTAGTTAGCGGCATTGCGGACTTTAAAATTTGCAATGCAGTATATGACTCAATAGGTGGCTCCAGCTACATACCTACTCCACAATATTTGTTAAATAAGCGCGCCACACTAAACATACAGAACGATGATGATCAATGCTTTCTGTATAGCATGCTTTCTGTTTCTCATTTTCAAAGTGCTAATCCACACAGAGTCAGTCACTACAAACCATATCTGGATGAACTTGTCACTGAGGGTTTAAACTTCCCCATGAAAATTGACCAAATTTCGCTTTTTGAGGTTCTAAATACAGAATATTCGGTCAATGTCATGTATTTCAATCCAGACAGCAAAACATTTACACCGCTGTATGCAAGTGCTCACAGGGGTAGGAAATACATTGTAAATCTTCTTCTGCTTAACGATGGAGAGAAACGGCATTACATTGTAGTGCGAAATCTTTCTGCACTCTTATGTTCACGCAATTCTCACACGTCCAGAGTCTTTCCATGTCCATACTGCCTCTACTGCTTTACCACCGCTGGCGGCAAAAAGGAACACATGGAAGAATGTGGCAAACATGGTCTTCAGTCCGTGCGTTATCCAACCCCCGAAAATTGTAATCTGAAATTTACCAACACGCAGAATGAAATGGCGCTGCCATATGTCCTATATGCCGACTTTGAAAGTTATCTGGTACCAAATGATTCTGCAGACAGCGCAAAAGCAACCAAAATTCTGGACACACATATTCCTAGTGGCTTTTGTTGCTTCACCGTTTCATCCTTTCCGCATTTGAATGATGCTCTTCCATACGTTTATTCGGGTCCTGATGTCATGGATCATTTCTTTTCTCATGTAAAATCCGAACAGACTCGAATTAATAAAATTTTGGCTACCAACATACCCATGAAACCACTCTCAGAGCAGCAGAAGTTGGACTTTGAGTCTTGCACAGCATGCCCTTCTTGTTCTACCGCTTTGAATTCTCAGAATAAAGTCAAACACCATTGCCACATGACCGGCAACTTTATTTCTGCACTCTGTTCGCCTTGCAATCTCAAATTGAAATTTAGAAAGCCTACAAAGAGCAACATGCAGCAAACATCCAACTACCTTCTTCCAGTTGTTTTTCACAACTTGAAAGGTTATGACTCGCACATAATACTTAAACACATGACAAAGGAGTTTGCAGGACACGAAATTAAAGCTATTGCAACCAACATGGAAAAGTATCTTTCTTTTGAAGTCAATAATATCAGATTTTTAGATTCCCTGCAATTTCTGAACTGCAGTTTGGATGTGTTGGTCAAAAATTTGTCAAAAGAAGACGATTCTAAATTCAACCATTTGCGCCGACTTTTTCCGGATAACTACAAATTACTGTTGCGTAAGGGGGTATTTCCTTACGAATACATGACTTCGGCCTGCAGAATGACCGAAAGGACTCTGCCACCCAAAGGCTGCTTTTTCAGCAAATTGACTGACGAGGACATTACCCAAGCAGACTACGACTATGCGCATCAGATTTGGCAGACTTTCAACATGCAGACTATGCAGGACTACCACGACCTATACTTGCAGACTGACGTAATTTTGTTGGCAGACGTGTTTGAATCCTTTCGCAGCATGTCCCTGGACTTTTACAAATTGGATCCTCTTCATTATTACAGTAGTCCTGGTCTTAGTTTCGACGCGTGTTTGCGCATGACAAAAGTAAATTTGGAGTTAATAACAGACCCAGACGTTTACCTCTTTGTTGAAAGAGGGATGAGAGGTGGTGTCTCCATGATCTCAAACAGATACGCCAAGGCAAATAATCCGTATCTTGCCCAAGGATACGACCCAAATGTACCAAATAGCTACATAATGTACTTGGATTGCAATAACCTGTACGGTTATGCCATGTCCGAACCTCTCCCGACAGGAAAATTTCGGTTTTTAGACACTGACGAAATTGATAATTTCGACTTGGACACTAAATTGACAGACGATGACATGGGCTATTTGCTGGAAGTGGACTTGGACTACCCTTCGCATCTCCATGACCAACACAACGATTATCCCCTTGCACCTGAGAGACTGAAGATAAGACCTGACATGATATCGCCTTACGCACAGTCCGTTTCGCACAAAATTTCGTCTAAAATTGGAGCCGGAGTTGAAAAGTTGGTACCCAACCTCATGCCAAAGACTCGGTATGTTGTTCATTATCGCAATCTACAGTTCTACCTCAAAATGGGTCTGAAATTGAGCAAAATTCACAAAATTTTGGAATTCCAACAAAGTCGATGGTTGAAAAAGTATATCGACTTCAACACATCCAAACGTCAGGCTGCAAAATCTTCGTTTGAAAAAGATTTTTACAAGTTAATGAACAACTCAATTTATGGTAAAACCATGCAGAATAATAGAAAACATGTTCAAGTGAAAATTGTTACAAATGTAAAAAGCGCTAAAAGATTTGTTGCTCAACCAAATTTCGAATGTTATTCGATAATAAACGAAGATCTGACCGTGATAAAATTGACCAATTCGAATGTCTTCCTCAACAAGCCCCTTTATGCTGGAATGTGCATTTTGGACATTTCGAAACTGAAAATGTACGAGTTCCATTATGAACACATTCTACCCCTTTACGGAAATGCCTGCAAACTCCTTTTCACAGACACCGATAGCCTTTGTTATCACATTTTTACACCTGATGTATATGCGGATATGCAGAGTAATATGGACGAATATGATACCTCAGACTATCCCTGTGAGCACTTTCTACATAGTCGAACAAATGCTAAAGTCATAGGCAAGTTCAAGGATGAGTGTAATGGGGAGGCAGTTTTAGAGTTTTGTGGGTTAAGGGCAAAAATGTACAGTCTTCTTTTGCCTAACAATAAGGAGAAAAAGACTGCTAAGGGGATTCAGCGAGGCTTTGTGAAGAAGAATATTAGACATGCCGACTATAGATCCTGTATTTTTGATGAAAAAACCACAAGTTCCAAATTCTGTGCCATACAAAGTAAACAGCATCAACTTCATACTGTTGAATTGCAGAAAGCGGCGCTTTCGCCTTATGATGACAAGCGCTTTCTACTAAATTCGTCTGATTCGTTTGCATATGGACATAAAGATATTGAGCTATATAAAGATGTATGAAAATAATGTTTGACTGACTATGTTTTATTGTTACAGTTTATAGATTAAATGAAGTAGAATTTAGATTGACTTGTGTTGTATATTAAAAGAGAGACTTATAGGGAAAAGACACTCGATTAATTCTTCTTGTATGTTTGTGTGTATAATGGTGAAGATTTGATGCAGAAAAAAAATGGTTGAAAATATGCCAATGTGTTTGTTCTTTACTCTACTAGCATGTAAATAAAATACAAGTTTCATCTGTTACAAATTCTTTATTCAGAAATGCTTAGATTTAAAGTCCGAAGGGATTGCATTGAGTGCATGATAAAGCGCCCAGTTGATTCGCATGATCTAAAGAGGCATAGCATGGCATAGCATTTTTAAGTTCTGGAAAATGTTCGTGGAGCTGTTCAATTTTGAGAAGGAGGTTGGCCCACTCGTCCAATCGAAGAGCCAATCCGCTGCGGGTTGGTCTTTCCTTGGTGGTGTTGGGCGGTAGGTAGTAGCGACGAATATTCACGCATCTGAAGTTGTTGGAAATTGAAGCGTAATAGCGACCGCCGAGATGTTGATAGAGGTCCACAGGTTGGTTCGCCTTCAAAAGATCCACATTTCTGCTCAGTTCGTCCAGACACACCCGAAATTTCGCCCATGCAGCTTTGTTGAAGGATATGCCTTTCTTGGTTGGATAGGATTTGCCACCATCTTCTGCATACTCACGTATATGCACCATGAGTTCGTCCTTGTAGTGGGCGGCCGTCAGGTATCGGTTGTTCCCTATGCACTCTTTGAAATTCATAGCCTATAGAAAAACAGAAAATTTGAGCTGTATTGCTTCTACACACTATGAAATGTCAAAATTTTTATACATATATATCAATATACTGTTTAATACATAGTTTAAAGAAAAGTCTTTACTTACTGGTATTGGTACGAGTGTACGTGTTGCAAACATCTTTCCCTGCAGCAAGTTGACGAATAGAAATCGGAACTGTCACAGGCCTGTTCAATTTGCTCTTTTATAAGATGTGTATTGCACAAGCACATTTAAAAATAGAATGGAATTCCCACATAAATGGGAAATTACTCTGAGTTTTACAAATTCAAGACTGTGCCGTTAGACATATTTACAATTAGATCAAAGAAAGTAATTAAGAACTGTGCAATGAAGCATGACAATTTCTAGAACACTACAGAGGTGCTTAGTCATCAAAAAGGTTACCAGAACATACGCCTATTGACTTAAGTGTTTCAGTAATTGCCTTTTAAGTCCATTGTGTTTTGATAGTTAGTGCGACCTGTTTTAGTAACTAATGGGTTTTTAACGAGGTTTTAGGTCCATTGTGTTTTGATTCCTAATTGCTTTTAGGTCATTAGCGCGACATGTTTTAGTAACTAATGAGTTTTTAATGATTCGTAAGTCCATTGTGTTTTGATACCTAATTGCTTTTAGGTCATTAGTGCGCCATGTTTTAGTAACTAATGGGTTTTTAATGACTTCTCTTAATGGGTTTTTAACGATGTTTTAGAAAAGACTGTTAGCCACTACTGTAGGCTAATAGATCTATACCTACAACTAAACTTGTAGCATCTTTAAATGTTAAAGTATTATAGTGAGTAGTGTCAGAGGTGATCAGGTGTGATTAGCGATACACATCATCTGACAACGTTTCCAAATTATGAGAAAATCATTGTTTAGTTTTATATTTTGAGATGCGAAGAATCAGAGTATAATAATTGACCTACAGCTTTCACATATTCACCCGTAGGCCTAACTGTCAGTGCTGAGTGTTACAATGCTGCAAGAAGTGATGGTTACAATGCAGTAATAATGGTATAATCTTGTAAAATCACACAAGTTAATATTATACTTTCAGTGTAACCATAATGGTACTATACACAAAATTGAAAACTCAGAGTCACAAAGATAGGACCTATGAAGAGCATCAATAGCACATTTAGTAGGCTAAGCCTAATAGGCCTACGGTTACCTACAACTAAACTTGTAGCAACTTTAAATGTTAGAGTATTATAGAGTGAATAGTGTCATAGGTGATCAGGTGTGATTAGCGATAAACATCATCTGACAACGTTTCCCAACTATGAGAACATCATTGTTTAGTTTTATCTTTTGAGATGCGAAGAATCAGAGTATAGGCCTACAGCTTCCACATATTCACCCGCAACTGTCAGGCGTGTCATTTGAGATTTATTAATCTTCATTAATTAATGAAAAAGTCGTTAACATAATAATTATTATGTAGGTAATGCCAAATATCGCAATTAGCGTGTTGCAGTACTGCAAGTGTAGATTTTGGAATTTTTCTTGTAGTAGAAAAGTGTAGAGTACCGGAATATCAACCTCATTGTATAGGCTTACTTCTGCTTCAGCATGATGATAGTAGCCTATTTCATCGAAGGCCCACTATAATTCTATCTGCATATCTGCTGTTGCAGATTGAATAGGCTATCCAGAGCAAAACTTAGAAGAAAACAGTTTGAACCTTGGTTCAAATCGCAAAAGAACAGCAGAATTCGGTTTTTAACCAATTTCTTTCTTTAAATGTTAGAGAAAAAAAAAAAAACCAGATGGCTCTCGCGGGCCGCATTATTTGGGTCCGCAGGCCGCATGCGGCCCGCGGGCCGCGTGTTTGAGACCCCTGGTTTAAGTTGTCACATGCAGTGCGTTTATTCTACAAATGTAATTTGACTTTGTTCACAAATATAGGCTAACTGGCTAAATGTATTTTGCTATGCAAATCAGACGCCATAATTTCTCTGTGAGTCAGAGTGAAATGCGCTCCAAATCTTCACAGGGCGCACAAGTAGAAATTTCACGCCTACCATCTGTCTTTAATATAATTATTTCAAATTCCTAACTAGTCGAATTGTCCAAATTTTTGATTCATTTTAGAATGTGCTTAGCCTAATGCAATTGGAAATAATTAGAGTAAATACCCCAAATGTGAGCACCTTAACGAAATTTTGAAATTGTAGGAAACTGATAGAATATAACAGGCTTCTGATAGTTGAAATAGGTAGGTACAATATGATTATATCTATACATCATATAAACATTATAAATTCAAATAATTGACATTATATTTTTTATAATCAAAATAAAATTTTGAAAAAGGTGCTCACATTGGGGTACCGTAACCTAATGTGAGCACACACAAATATTGCACTATCTTGCATTATAAGTATGGCAATGAAGCATATCTAGAAAATGGGCCAATTAATATGCTGAGCGTAATACTATGCTTCAATTTCTCAGTTTAATCCTCCTGTCACCTCTTATGTAGTAAAAATTAATGTCCTCAATGTGAGCACGATGCTCACATTGAGGACACATTGCGGTACTGTTTTAGTGCTTCTAGTGTAGTAAAATTGATGGCCATAATGTGAGCACCATATGCTCACAATGCGGAACTCCTTTGGTGCTCACATTATGGTACAGGCAGTCAGTATGAGAAAAAAATTCTTGTAAATAAACGGCACTAGAAAAATCTCTTATTATCGCTCACTGTTAAAGTGGACATTAAACAGATTCGAACAATACCAGTAGCTATACCATGGCCAAATACACGACTAAGTTATCGATTATTTACGAAAATGAAAAAATAAGTTCATTTGCATTATTTTGTTTCAAATAATTTACATCTTGAGAAAAGAGAGCCAACAAGTATATTTAATCGTTTTCGGATATGCTTATGGTTAGTACCATGGATATTCGCAATGTGGCGCCATCAAATCATGATGATTTTGTGAAATATTCGAAGATGCTCACATTTAGGCAGTGCTCACCTTTGGGGTCTTTACCCTATTATGCCGGAAAAAATGCAGAGTCGACCGTCAAACCATTCGTTCTTTTGGGGCAAATGGGGGAACGGCTGGTGTTACTCGCGCTGGCACCACAATTATTACTCCTAATTATACTCAACTTTTAGAAGAATAAGTGAAAACACGCTAACGGAAGAAGGTCTCGTGTAATGACACACATGGCACTTCTTTTTATTAGTGAAGTTAGCATGATTTTCTGACTGACGATTCAATAGTTTGACGAAATTCCATTTCGAGAATAATGGTCAGAAACTTTCAAAAGTGGATTCCGTTCTTCGCTCAAAGTCGACAATGATCATCTGCTGCGTCATTACCTGAGGAAGTCCTCCTCCGCCTACACACGTGAGTCACGTGTGCATTGCACTTATAAATAGACGTCGGTGTGTAGACACGTGACCCTTGGCATTTTGAGCGGGATCTGTAGCTGAACTAGAATTAAATTCGAATCAGTATTTGCTCTTCGTTACGAATAATTTACAAGTTGTCGAAATGGAAGCCCGGGTAAGCCAGACGAATTTTCGCACAGAGTCTTTCGACATTTTCTGTGGCACAAATTTAGGAATATATATGCGCATGTCGTTGTATAGTTTTATCTGACCAACGACATTTAAACGTTGTTACTGGCTTTGTTTGTTGTAAAGAGCGTAATTATTACATTTATTTTATTTTATTTTTATTTATTTCCTTGACCAACAAGCTAATACAATATAATGGCAGTGAACAAAAACTGAACATAATATTTGGCCTAATTTTTCTATCATGGGGAGACCCAGAATGGATGGACAATCCCGCTAATTGGGGCACCAAGTACATACGACCATGCATACACATAGTACATGCATACACCGAAGCGATGTGCAGCATGGCCTATGAGTGTGTATCTTGAGGTGGCGCTATATAAATTCTTATTGATAGGTTGATGATGAAAGTGCCACATAAATGGTTTAGTTATCAGGTTGATTTTTACTTGTTTGAACTGGTTCTTTTTTTCTCCTGCTGGCTTTAAGTTTATACACGTAGGCTATACGGCTTAAAGAGCATATCGGGGTGCAGAATTTTGCTGCTCTATTTTAGCCGATTCGTCTCCTTGGCTATGCTATGCTACGGTCTATCTATGTGAGCTCTCCTGTCCATTACCTTTGCTCTGCCTCTAGCGGTGGATGGAGTAATTGATGGATGGATGGATTGATAGATGTATAGATGGATGGATGGTGTATTGTTTAACGGATGGATGGATTGATGAATGGATTGATGGATTGATGGATGGATTGATGGATTGAAGATGGAATCTCAACCTGTTAGCGTCGGACTTTCTCAATCCATCTACATGACATTGTATAAACGTATAAATGTGTGTCTGGAGACTTGTATCTTCTGTTGGTTCTTTTTGCTTCGTCATCGGTATGTACAACTGTACAACTGTACACATAACACCGACTTTATGTACGCTGTACACAAGTGAGCAGATTACGTTCCATTCAAACGCGTTTCACATGACAGTTGCAAATAATAATTATTGCCAGTCTTCCTATAATTAATTACTGACGTCCGATCACATTAATTTCGGCGGAAAGTTCTTACCTGCTTTGCAAAGTAGACGAGAACGAAGCTTTATGCTGATTATAAAATAACGTCTTAGATGCAACTACTTCGTAGACCAATCGTGTATAATTAATTTTATCTGATTCTTGTCGACAATCCGTATTCGCCGGGCGACTAGCAACGACGTTACACATCCATGCATCCATACATCCATACATACATGTACATACATACATCCATACATCCATACATACATACATACATACATACATACATACATACATACATACATCCATACATACATACATACATACATACATACATACTTACATACATACTTACATACATACATACATACATACATACATACATACATACATACATCCATACATACATCCATACATACATACATACATACATACATACATACATACATACATACATACTTACATACATACATACATACTTACATCCATACATACATACATACATACATACATACATACATACATACATACATACATACATACATACATACATACATACATACATACATACATACATACATACATACATACATACATACATGTTCCACAATAATTGCAAATTTTTACTGTGTGCTTGTAATACCAATTGGCAACTTTTCCCCGCTATTACGAACAGTTACCGAAGAGAAATATTTCGACCATTGCATTCGAACCACACTATTATAATACACTTCAAGGCTAACGAACAGAAACAACTGCTGTGAATTATAGTGAAAGACGTATGATGTCTGGTAACAACAACAACGACAACAACAACAACAACAACAACAACAGGAACCTCCTACGTTCAGTGTCTGACTAGATCTAGACACCAAAGTGTCTTCTGAACGCGGTTGTTGCCTCCTTGCCAGCGCCCGATACAATGTCATGGCCACACAGCGAGTAATCGATGTCTAGATAGCATGGATGAAAAGGAGCTATGAAGAATTTCGAAGTAGTTTAAGTTATGAAATCTCGATTGTCTCTTCCAATTCCTCCTCCATCATCTCCTCTTCTTCCTCCTCTTCGCTGAAATCCTGTTTCTTCGACTTTTCCACAACAACAACGTCGTCATCATTGAAACTGAAGGCAGATGATTCGAAAGACTTGATCGGTCGAGGAGAAAGAGGAAGCAGACAAGATTTGCTATTGTTATTTTTGTTGCGTTTAGCGAATGACTTGGATGGAAGAGTCCTCGTGTCTTGGATGGAGGATACAGACGTCAGACGTTGGATCATCTTTAACCGGAAGTTGGAAAGCGACGAAGGACCAACAGAGGCTGCGTCGCTCTCCTCTGAGTCTTCTGTTTCCTCATCTATTGTTCCTTCAGAGATGCATTCCAGTTTCGCCTTCCTACTCATCGTCGACGACACGAAAGGTTTCCTCGCATTCTTCGTCTTTCCAACTCCAGGAAACAGATCCATCGGTTCAAGGGCATCTCCCTTCGTCGCAAGGACAGCCTTGTCGACGCACGAGAACCGAACTGGAGACGAAGCTCTATCGAAGACAGTTGGTTGTCGCGGGGTGCACGTCCCACGGGTGAAGGTCAATGCCTGGCGTGCCGTGGCTTCCAGGTATGCGGCCTTGACGTCACTGGTCATCGTCGTCTGGTTGTCTACCATCATCTGGTTGTCTGTCGAAGTGTTCTTGTGCAGCAGATGGCGATGAGGAGTTGAAGTCTCTTTGTCCAAAACTATCGATCGCAACATCGATGTTTCTCGATCGCAGGTCGATGAGTGTTTCGATTGGACTCCGATGTCCACTCGAAGTGCGAGTTCTGTGTTCGATCCTTGAGTGATGAGAGGAACACTGGTCGACGTCTGACTGTCCATCGTCGTAAGAGAGGTTCTCAGAGGGGAGACGGCGCGGTCAACGAGGACGGTGGGACGATGAGGAGGATGAGGGTGAGGATGAGGAAGGTGAGGATGGTTTCTGCTCAACGTTGGACCGTTGCATTCGATGGTTTGAGAAGAGGAATTCAGAGGATTCGTTGTTTCGTTCAATGCGAAAAAGTCAAGTTGACTTTCTTTGACGAGAGCTGAACAGATGTTGATGATAAGATGAACGATGGAAGAATGAGATGATGACGACGACGACGACGGCGATGATGACGACGACGATAAAGAACAGTCGAGAGATGTCGCTAGTGCTTGTAATTCTGGAAGGAATCGCTCCAGTTGCATGTAAACGTCTTCTTCCATCTTCATTCCAAGCAACGGTTGAGGAAGAATCGAAGCAGACGAATAATTCTTTGTCTTCTTCCGATTGGTGGAAAGAATCAAAGTTTCTGATATCAAATCCGGTTTCTGACCATTCGAAGGTGTGGTCTCGCGTTCGGTCTGGTCCGATTGCTTCCCCCGTCTGCGTGAAGACTCAGGAGACAGACCCGTTTCAAGAGACGGAACTAGTTTGGCGGGGGACGATTTCTGAACAGACACCGCATCATTCACCTTCTCCGTTGGAATCCCATCCAAAGTTCCGAAGGTCGTCGTGTAATTTTTATCTTTCGATGGGAAATCAACAACAGATGTTTCTGTGATGCGACTGATCTGTTCTTTTAAAAGGACATCTGTGGTGATGTCAGGTGGGTTGCCACCGTCGCCTTCTCCTGTCTCTTGCTCCTCAGCCGTCATCTCTGATTCTCCAGATTTCAAGAAGATATCCGTCAGCACTGGTGACGTCATCTCCTCCATTTGACCTTCGTCGTCAGAATCGTTTCCACCATCATCATCATCGAATTCATCATCAACATCATCATCAACATCATGATCATCATCATCAACATCATCATCGGATTCATCTTCCACATGATGATGACTGACGTCGCTTCTGTCTCTCGATGATGCATTGTCTTCCAGTTCAGAGCCATTTCTATCGTCTTCAGGTTTTGTCTGAGAATTTTTGGATTCATTAGAAGCATCGACCACTCCTTCTGTCGTCACCTGGTTTCCTCGAACAGCCACCTGAAGACGCATGTCATTGTTTTCCAATCTCTCGTCTGAGCCAACGTTTGCCGCCTTCTTCTTCCAGGTAACTGAATCGTTTTCAATTTCATCATCGACGGAATCGTTTGATTCTCCAGCAGATGGATCTGGTTTCATATTTCGAAGATGACTTCCGAAATGTTGTTGTTGATCTGGCGGAATAATCTTTTGTTCCATCGGACTTTCCAGATTTTCATCGTCGTTTTCCTCGAGTGTCGACAGTTCTTCAGTGAATCCAGATGAATGAAGAAGTGGAAGAGGAAGAAGGTCAGCCGGATTCAGTCGAGGTAACGAACCGGAAGTCGTTTCAGCCGACGAATGATCGACGACGATCGGCTGATTGCATCGCTGAACTGATGATTCAGCTGAGCTGAAATCATCGGCTGAAACGAAGGACAAAGATGAAGATGAAGATGGAGAAACTCTTCTTGATGATGACGACAAAGAAAGAAGAGAAGATGAAGAAATGGACGGAACAGAAGAAGATGAAGATGAGGAGTCACGACAATGACATCCAGTGGAAGATGAGGAAGATGATTCTTCCAAATGATTTCTGTATTTCTCCAGTTCCATCATCTCTCTATCTGACGGTTGCCGTTGATGATGAAGACGACATCCGTCAAAGTTGTTTTCGTCAATTCCATCAACGGTTGATGATGATGATGACGTCATTTTCATCATCGATGAGTCATATCCATCGTCATCATCGGTTGAAACATTTGAGGATCGTTCGTTACTTCTCATCCTCCTTCTCACGACAGAGGTCGTTCCAAGGTTAGACCGTCTCTCCATCTGAACGAACAGAGAAGGAGAGGAGGAAGAAGAGGATGAGGATGATGAGGTCAAGTCAAGGTCGACTGATCTTTTGAAGTTGCGACGATTTCCATTTCGATGTCGAATGACACAATTGTTGCGATCGATGTTGTTGTCATCAACGCCGAATTCAAAGTCAACATCATCGCTGCATCCAACTGCGACGTCAACCTTCGCGATGGTTGACGTCGATGTTGACTTGTCGTCGCCAACCATCCTCGCGGTCACTTCACAGTCAAATCGGGCGACGCTCGGAGTGTTCGTCTCGCGTTCCAGTTGGATCGGTTTTCTCGTCATCGTCAGCTTGTTGAGCGTCTCCGGGTGTGACTGGACTGATTTCGAGCACAACCTCGGTGGATCCGTCTGCATCGAATCGTGGATGAGAACAGGTGATGACGTGAACGTCTCCTGGTCACGTGACATCACCAGCCAATCAGTGGTCGTCGTTCGGTCACATGTCGTTCGAAGTGTCGTCAGTGTGCTACGGTCCACCGTCGAGATGCTCACGGTGCTCGTGCCCTTTGTTTCAGTTACCAAGGCAACGGTCTCTGTCTCTGAATCCCATTGTTCGACGCGACCTGCCGTCTGTTGATTACGGCGCCGTAGTTTGAGAGGTGGCGGTGGCCACAGACTTCCGTCGGGTCCTCTGGGACTGGGAGGCCGGAGACTTGGACGACTCCGAGGAGAGGGAACCAGTTCAGAGGATCGTGAGGAGGATGAGGAGGATGAGACATCGAAAGATGAGGAGAAGTCATTCGCTGACGATGATTTTTGCACTGGCTTCCTTTCACAAACGCATTGAAGATTTGTTTGAACGGCATCAGCAGCAGTGCATGTATGATCGTCGACACATTCATCTGCAGCATGAAGAAGAGAAGAAGGAAGAAGAGAAGAAGGAAGAGGAGAAGAAGGAAGAGAAGATGGGGGAGGATTCGTTGCGTCATCTACCGAGTCATTCCACGAGGAGCCATTCCATGTGGAATTGGAGACATGGATGAATCCAACTGATTCGACGATGTTCTTAGACGAAGCTTTGAATCGGATGTTGCGGTTGATGAGTCCGTCTGGAAGATCCTTCAAGGGACTCTGAAGGATGGAGTTCAGCTTATCACTGATCTCGCGATGGACCAACAGAAACTCAGCACTCCTCTCTTGCAGAAGGACATCCGCAAGGTCACACGTTGCGTTGATGTTGCGCAGCATATCCGCGGTGAGTTCTCTCTGTGAGGCCAGACCATCGGACCCTTCGTTGTAGACGCAGCGCAACTGACCCACCAGTTCCCTCTCACGTCGTCTCACTCCACTGACCAGCTCCATGGCAGCGTTCCGGATGGCTTCCTCCGCCGACAGGAGGCTGGCCTCGCATCGGCTGAGCGTCGTCAGTTGGGAGCTCAGCCGCTGTGATCGGCTGCGTGCCTGGTCGAGCAGAGATCGGACTGTGTGGCTGTAGCGATCGATTCCCTCGGCAAATGAGAAGATGGAGTGCCCGGCGTGATCCTGGAATGTGCAGAGGACACAGATGCACGACTGGCATTGGTCGCAGTAGAAGCGAACGACTTCTTCGCGATGTACTTTGCATTCTACATCCTTCTCCACTTGAATGTCGAACAGACAATGGTCCTTCGTCACCTGCATGGAAAACACACAACGAAGAAGAATATCACTGTTATCATGGAAAAAACACACACAACGAAGATCATAATTATTGTGGAAAAGTTCGATTAGAATTTAGAAACTTTGAAAGCCACTCCTCCCAACTCATCATGCACTCTTGACAACAACTCTGGACGACAACTCATCTGACAAGATGCAGTGCTCGTGAATAAGCGTGTGCCCTGTACTTAACTTTAGAACAGCGCTTCATAAATGTGGAGTCTGTGATTACGATTACGTGACTACGAGCAATAACTTTAGACGGTAATGTAATGTAATCTAGGAGTAGAAGATGTTAAGTGAAATGCATCCAAAGTCTTTTCACATTCGCTCCAGGAATCGTTTTCGTCGATAGCTCTTTGTATAAACTAACTGGTGGGAGACATTTGCGTCAGATGTGATCCCGCTGCTTCTACAATGTAGTTATGAGATTCTGATACGAAGGAGAGGGAAGAGGAAGAGGAGGAGGGGTGTGACTTTGCAGGAGTTCGTACTCAGAACTGAATTCTTTCTCAACGAACGTAGATTACACACTAAATTAAAACGTTTAGTGCTTTCGATTTCAATGTTTCTGCTCCACATGTGTCCTGTGCCCCCTCCTCCCCTAACCAACTCATGAGCTATAATGAGGGGGCGGGGATATAACGAAAGGGACTGCAAAATAAACGCAGGAAGTGAAGAGAATATTGATCAGTGAAAAGCCTGATGTGTGTAGAAGAGAGGTGTCTGCTGGTAGGCCACAGATGGTTGATTTCAACTGAGTATAATATAAGCAGCCAGTCTGAGCAAATATTCGAGAGTGGCCTATAAACCAAGTCACTTGTCAACATGTATACCGCTACTGCAGCTGTAACAGCTGACTCTTTGGTGTTCCTATTAGTTACATGTACACTGGGTCTATTTATAACACTAAGACGTATACCGAGTGTTATAGGTAGTCCAGCTGTGCTCTATTATAACAGAGGAGGCAAAGACTGGCATGTTTATTTCAAATGATAAAAATAATTAGATTTTAGGAATAACACAAAACACAAAGAATTCTACCATAAAAACTCAGTTCTTCACCCATTGCTCCTATAATAATAAGCTTATGGATCCATGAATCGACCTTGAATAACACGTTCCTCACTAAACTAACAAATCTCCAGATTCACACACTCATCCCTCCACCTTCTCCACAATAATAATAATTATGATAAATAAATGCGAACATTTCCATTTTCATTTTGCATCAGTGATCGCAGATTCGTTGGGGAATTATATGTATATGGCGTATGTTGTATGGATTCGAGCCAATTGTTTTACTAATGTACAGTAGTTTAATTACTCTGTGTATTCAGCATCAGATCTGATATATATTTTAGACAACTCTTTTTGTCCGCGTTTCTTCAACTCGCATGCAGACTGCAGAGTGCGTGATGATAGAAAAGCAACTGATGCAAAAGTTCATCTCCTCTGATCTTCACCGATCTTAAAACTCCAGCAACACCAACTTGCACAGCCTCACTCCATTCGTGTCCGACTACATCGAACAGTTTTTAATCTTTCATCTTCGTCGATTATATACTTTTTACTTATCTAATGTGGATGAGTAATGATGCTGGTTCCCGTGAATTACGGCGCTGTAAACAAATCTAGAGATTACGATTATGACCATAGGCGTAGGAGACGGAAGTCCAGAGGGGTAAATGCCCCCATTTCGGGCAAGTACGGTTTTCTGGCAAGCAGACCAGGAAAAAATTATAACAAATTTCAGAAGATTTCGACCGGACGACTAAAAAAATGGTCATCATTATTTTCGGGCAAAAGTAACGGGAATTTTCGGAAGATTTCGACCGGATGAAAAAAAGCCGTCAGATTTTTCGGGAAAAATTTGAACTTCCCCCCCCCCCACAGCTGAAATGTCCCCTACGCCTATGATTAGCCTACGACGTAGAAAAAAGAAAGCTGGCAGTTTGTTTTAGCTCAATCAGAATTATTGCATTTTTTCATAATTATTTCGTCGTATACCTTTGTTTTCCGATGAATTTCGACGCATTTCGTGCACATCATCTTCGAACATTCGAGACATTTCGCTGTGGCACGTGACGTCGCTCGACGCGAAGATGACGTCACTGCACTGCAGATGTCACAGGACTGTGCGCCGGCGGATAGTTTACGTCGGCGGATGACGTCATCGAGTTGCGTTAGGACGGCGTTGTTAGGCAGGCGGCGCACACCTCCCGGGGGTAGATCGGTCTTAGCGAGACAGACTGGACAGGAGAGGGAGCGAGAGAGGAGGAAGCGGTATGGCCGCTCCTGCTCCTCTATGGCGTAACGAATCTCAAGACATTCCTCACAGAACGTGTGCAGACATTTCAGAGTCTTTGGTCGCTTGAAACTTTCCGAACAGATTTGACAGACGAGAAACTGATGCGAGATTTCGTCGATGAGGGCAACACCACTGCCACTGCCACTGCCACTGCCACTGCCACTGCTGCTGCTGCTGCTGCTGATCGTGGTCGCCATGGTTTCTGTCCCGAATGACCTATCGTTGACCTCGGTTGACTACAGTGAAAATCATGTCAACCTCTGCCTCAACGGAGAAACAGTTCTGCAATGAAAGAAAACATCTCAAATAAAAATATAGAATGAAGTCTCTTCCACACAAACATAATAATTAATTATTCTAAAGCGACGTTTGACAACAGGGCAATAAAGAGAACGACAGCGTGAGAGAGAAGGATAGAGAAAGGAAGGTGTGTGTGTGTGTGTGTGTGTGTGTGTGTGTGTATGTGTGTGTGTGTGTGTGTGTGTGTGTGTGTGTGTGTGTGTGTGTATGTGTGTGTGTGTGTGTGTGTGTGTATGTGTGTGTGTGTGTGTGAGAGAGATAGACAAATAGAAAAGGAGAGGGAGTGAGAGAGACAAAGAGATAGAGGGAGAGAAGTGAGAGAAATAGAGGGAGTGTAAGAGTGTGAGAGACTTGCAGAGAAAGTGAGATTAAGGTGAGTCAGAGAGCGCCTGAGAGAGAGAGAGAGAGAGAGAGAGAGAGAGAGAGAGACAGACAGACAGACAGAGACAGACAGCGACAGTAACAGAAACAGAGAGGCAAAGAGAGGGCTGTTACGTTGGGTTGTATTTAGTTCGAGGGAAGGGGAGGGGAGAAGGAGGGGGGTGATTGGATGGAGGAGGGTAAGATTTAAGACACGTGATCTTATCAACTGCAAAAGCAGTGAATGCACTTCACATTCCTATATAATAGTCAAGTAAAGAAAAAACGATGGAGCAGAATTCACTGCAGACGATATACGACTTCTTCCTTGGCGTTCTACTTCTTATTCTCTTGTTTACATTTCAGCTTAAGAAGAAGAAGAAGAGATCTGGTTTCAGACGGAGGCAATGAATAAATTCTTCTGCAGCAGCAGCAGCATGGAGTCTGCACAAATTACCAGCAGAGAATAATATAAACCAGACACATCTGAGCTACATGTAAGTTGGGGCTAGATCTTAAATTATGTAAGGTGACGTAGCAGTTGCGTGGTACACGGTGGCCGATTGGATAGAGCGAACTACATGTTATAGTAGCGCAGAGATCATGAAGTGTGGGTTCGATTCTCGTTCGAAGCGATTACAGCTGTGAAGGAGCCGTGAGACTCAAGCTCCTCTCCACTGAAAATAATTGCTCTGCAATAATTATAATTGCATTTACAAATCTATGAGTGTGAGTCTGTGAGACCACAATATTAAGTATCATATGCGGTTGTGATGAATAGATGTATGAGGAGTTAATTAATTATAATTAATTAATTATTAGGTATAGTAGTCGACATGTAATTATTAATAGAGGCTTTTGAGATGAAAGGCCTGAGGCAAATCCTGAGAGTATCATGGAGGGAAAGGAAAACAAATCAATGGGTGATGGAGACAATGGAAGTGGAGAGAAGTCTTCTTAATTCAATTAAAAGAAATAAACTCACATAAGCTTACTTTGGCCACCTGATGAGGAAAACTGGAGATTGTCTCGAAAAGGATATCATACAGGGAAATGTACATGGAGCAAGAGCATGAGGAAGGCCGAGGATGGGATGGGTTATGAACATCGGAGAATGGATGGGAACATTTTTCGATCGGACTTTGATGGAGACAAGAGACAGGAAGAGATGGAGAAAACTTGTTCATGAAGCGAACAACTCTCGGATCGAGGATGATTGACGACAAGACAAGACTTGTAATAAGAAAAGAAGACGACAGTTGCGTCAAAAGAATCATGCAGTAGACGGTAATAATTAAATTATAGATGACAGAAGGTAATTGCATAACGGTTGCAGGTAATAGTAGCAAAGGTTGCAATACGGTAATGTAATAGCATGGTAAGATAAGAGTAGAACAGCGATAGAGGATGCCATCCATGCAGGATACAAAAACGCAACATTGCTTGGGATCGCTGGAGAAAAGACAGCAAAAGTTATCTGTCCTGACAACATGACGCAACATAGATAGCACATTAGCTGACACAACATAGGCCTAACATGTGATTCCAAATATCCTGATATGGGTTCATGTTGTATCACATGACACACGGTTAGTGAATAATATTCGTTTAACTTACCGTTGAGCCATTTACATCCAAGTAGGATCAGAGGAAGGATATGAGGAAAAGATGTCGGTGGCTGTTCCGGTTCCAGGTTTGTTTTTATTCTAATGTTGAGAATCGATTTACATGTAGAACAAAAAAGAATTTCCAATAATAATAAATAGAAATAATGGAAACGGAATAATTCTTTAGCATCTCTGCATATCACTTAATTCATTAAAATCCGTTCATTGAATGCAAACTTTGCAGATGAAAACCATTTCAGAAGAAGAAGAGGAAGAGGAGGAAGAAGATGCTGCTGATGCTGATGCTGATGCTGATGCTGATGCTGATGCTGTGGTGGTTCATCTGAAGACGATGGTGGTGGTAGTGGTGGTGATGCTTGTGGGTCCTGCTGCTGCTGATGGACATGACCGCATCTCGTGAGAGCAGCGGCTGTGGTGGCTGATGCAGGCTGCTGATGCTGCTGATGATGCTGCAACTAACCTTCTTCTCCTGACTTCTTCTTCGTCTAATAGATGAACGACTGATCTACATACACATGTAGTCAACAATCGAATCTCTGCATCTAACTCAGACAATTCTTCTCAACTTCATCCTCTTCTTCTAGTTCTCCTTCTCCTCTTCCCTCGCTCCAATTATTATCCTGTTTTACCACATCTTCCTATTCTTATTCCTCTTCTATTACTTCTTTCTCTCCTCCTCTATCTTCTTCGACTCTATTTTTTATCTTTCTTTCTCCACCTCTACTTTCTCCTCCTCTTACTCCTCTCTTCCCTACTTCCACTCATCCTTCTCTTCCTCGTCCTCTTCCTCCTCCTCTGTTTATATCGAAGGTCGGTCTATGGACGACGATTCGCCCTCTAACTAACTAAGACGAAGGCACGAACGAACGAACCAACCAACCGACATCTGACGTCAGATGGGAAAACCCCGACAGCCAACTCATCGAATGCGTGAACGAACAGCTGCTGCAGCACCCTGCTCTTCTTCCTTCTCCTCCTTATTCTTCTCCTTCTCCTTCTCCTCCTTATTCTTCTCCTTCTCCTCCTCCTTGTCCTCCTCCTCCTCCTCTGCTGCAGTGCCACCATGCAGCATCACGAGAGCAGCAGCAGCAGCATCGATAGATGATGCACTCACTGCAGCATTGCATCTGCGTTGTGTGCAGCTCGACCTCCTTCGCCTCACTCACTCAATCTACCTACATGTATTCTATAGCAGAACGATTCGTCTTTTCACGGCCAGAGCCAGGACCGACGCTCGGGGGGTCAACAAACGACGGATGAATAATATGACTGAATAAGGATCGTATGCTGCTGCTGCACCAACCAATCTCTCTACAACCGAACAACGAATGCTGCTTATACAGTGAATATACACTATACATCTCTCGAATCATATTAAGTTCTGTTTAATACGTTTGAGAAGTTCCTCTAAGGGGGAACCGTAAAGGAGGCATTTTATTGGACATAAACAGAGACATAGAATGACATAGATAGACAGATTATTAGACATGAAGACAGACATATAGTCACATAGACAGATTGACAAGATGAGTGAAGATATCGGGCAGCAGTAGACGACTGAAAATGAAGTTCAAGGACGAGATGTGAAAGAAGACAAAACACACCAACCACCACCACCACCATCATCTGCAAAGCCCGTCTTATATCCTGACCCCCATCTGCTGTCTCACTCTTCTCCACCGCCATTCCCTGTGTGTCCCTCTTTTCCTCTCCGTATCTTTCCATCCATCCTTCCATCCGTCTGCCTAAGTCTTTTCCATGCTATGTTGCAGTTCGAGCGGCTGTGTAACTGGAGTGTAAAGATAGACCACGGCTACTGCTGCTGCTGATGATGCTGATGCAGAAGACGCAAGGGATGAGGATGAGGAGAGCTGAGGGATGTGGATTGCGCCACAGACGATGGGAGGTTGCTGCTGCTGCTGCTGCTGCTGCTGCTCTTTCAGTGGCTGCTGCAGCAGAAGTTTGCAACGTGCAATGAAGGTTGCAAATGTACAAGTGTACACTGTACAAGTGTACACACTGTACAAGTGTACACTGTACAAGTGCACACTGTACAAATGTACACTGTACAAGTGCACACTGTACAAATGTACACTGTACAAGTGCATACTGTGCAAGTGTACACTGTACAACTGTACATGCTGTGTTCCTTCATTCATACAACTTTTCAGAGATGATTCAGACGCAGATACAGGCAGAGAAAGAGAAAGACAGAAGTAGAGACAAACATACAGCGGGATAGAGGGTGACAGAGACTGAGAGAGACAGACAGAGAAAGAGAGTGAGAGTGCGAGATCGAGAGTGAGAGAGCGAGAGCGAGATCGAGATCGAGAGCGAGAGCGAGATCGAGATCGAGAGAGAGAGCGAGAGCGAGATCGAGATCGAGAGAGAGAGTGAGAGAGTGAGAGAGAGAGAGAGACAGACACAGAGAGAGAGTGAGAGAGAGTGAGAGAGAGAGGGAGAGAGAGAGAGACAGACAGACAGACAGACAGAAAAGAGAGAGAGGACACACACATACTACTAAAAACAAAAGCCAACTCTTCTCTAAAGAGTCTATTTTTTCTTCTCCTCAAACAATATCGACAGGATTTCGCTTCACATAATATATATATATTATATATAGTATACAAAATTGTAATGTATATATTATAACAATATATATGCATATTTTATATATATTATATAGTTTTTTTAACCCTAACAGTTGCTGTTGCTGTTTGGAGAGATGTAACATAAGTCTTTTGCAATCTAAATAATTGTCAGCGTCGATTTAAAAATCGCAAAACAAAATTGTCTGAGTAAACAAGATTCTGAGTAAAAGCGAAATAAGCAAAACAAGAAGAACATAATTGTTAGAAAATAGATCGGCAGCTAATTCTAGATGTTAGATGCAACTAAAAACTAATGAAGAAGATCATTGAGAACCGAAAAAAACAGAATAATTGTTATTATTATTACGAGACCACGTTCTGCTGCTGCTACTGATCAAAGCACACGAATCGCGTGTATATACCTAAAGCAAAACAGAGTTCGTGCGCTTTGCATGACGTGCATGTGTGTGTGTACGTGTAGATGTGTGTGCATGTGTGTGTACGTGTGCATGTGTGTGCATGTGTGTGCAATGTGCATGTGCGTTTCTTTGCTGGTGAATGCTTGGTGCAGCTGTAGCTATGAACAGAAATTTACGTATCAACATTTTAAAGTCTAAAAAGTAATAATCAGCCGACTCAATCGAGCAGCGTGATGCTGGCTAAACTAAAGATCGAAACTACAACCCAATATTTTGTGAGAAACGAGATCTTCGGATGGAATGGGATTCCTAGAATGATCAGCTGGAAAAGTCAACTGAAACCATCGAAGTGGAATGAATTGGTCTTCTTCTTTGCGAATCCACGAGACATCGAAGTGTGCGGTTGGATGTCTTCGTCGTCGTTACTTGGCCACTCCAAGTTTCATTCGCAGGAATTTCGATGAGATTTGTCGAATGTTGTTCTGTAGATATTTCGTTCCTCCGTATTTCGTCCACTCCTCCTCGAAATCCTTCTCCAGAATCTCTGCTCCTCTCTTCCGTGTCAGTCCTGTCTCCTCCAAACTCAACTCACACATCTGCATATCGTCCACACCTAGAAGTACAATCCAAATCAACCACTCTCCATTCATTATACATGTGTACAGACCATTCAACTCAAAACTCAAAACCATTCGAAGACTGTAATATTGAAGATTTTCACAGGTTTCTAAACTGCATTTATTTAATTATTATTTATATCAAAATCAGAATTCTTTACGTTTTCTCTGTTTTGGTGTCCTCTGGATTCATTGCTCCTCATGATCTTCTGACAGCTTAACGAAAGACAGACAGGGAAAGATGGACAGACAAAGATAGAGTGTGAGAGAGACAGAGACAGACAAAGAGACAGACAGAGAGAGAGACAAAGAGACAAACAGACAGACATAATAGAAGTGTGTTGGTGTTGACCTGCAAGTAGTAGAGTGGGATTTCTTTCAGCGTACAGCTCCATCTGTCGTGCAATCCACTTTCCATCGAAGTGTGCATACCACCATCCCTTCTTCTTGAACTCGTCGTCTCTGTGTTCGTCTCCTGGCTTCAGGAAAGGGATTCGGAAGTAACGCTGTTGTCCCTCCTCTCCTCCTCCACCTCCTCCTCCTCCACCTCCCTTCTCCGCCTTCTGAGCCACCAATGCAGTCAGCTTAGCTATCAAATAAACAACCAAAGTCAAAAGGACGAAACCCCATTTGCTGCTGCTGATGCTAAAAACATACGTTAGAATAATTACATCTAATGCCTACAAACTAAACGATGTATACATATGAAAAATAGACAAATCTCATCTTTATGGTCTCATTTACTTTTCTAATGGTGTCACCTAATCTTCAAATATAACAAAGTCTAATTTTCTATAAACTTGACCTATTTTTCTAATCATCCAAACTGGTCTTCTACAATGATGACCTCACCTGAGTATTACTAGACCCATTTATCTTAGCTGACCACCTTCTGATGACCTGACCTAATGATGACCCGACCTGATTCTCCAATGACCTGACCTGATTTAATGATGACCTGACCTGATGATGACCTGACCTGATTCTCTGATGACCCGACCTAATGATGACCCGACCTGATTCTCTGATGACCTGACCTGATTTAATGACAGCCTTTGGCGCTCTCTTGTCCGTGTCCTCTCCTGGCTTCTTGTTCTTTGTCTTCCACTCGTGATAAACCTTCAGACGACGATGGAATTCCTCACGACAAGACTCCAACAATTCCACGTCTACACAACAACGACAATAACAACAACAACAATAACAACGACAACAATAACAACGACAACGTCAAAATGAAACAATCACATTTATATGGAGCCACGAACCATTGTATTGACCG
This sequence comes from Lumbricus rubellus, assembly GCA_945859605.1. Classification (NCBI taxonomy): domain Eukaryota; kingdom Metazoa; phylum Annelida; class Clitellata; order Crassiclitellata; family Lumbricidae; genus Lumbricus; species Lumbricus rubellus. The sequence continues at coordinate 32,339,789 of OX243827.1, forward strand.
ACAGAACATCGCACGGTCCAACCTCCTCCTCACACAGTTATGGGCCTATGGCAATCCGAAGTCCTTCAGCCTTATTCAGCTGAGTTTTTAATAATAACAATTATTATACTGTAATTATAATTAATATAATAATTTTAATTTATAATGATGACTGACCACATGATGTGTTGATTGTATCTCTTAGTTGAGTTTTTAATAATAATAATTAATAATTATTATAATTATAATTAATATAATAAATAATTTTAATATGTGATTGTGACTGACCACATGATGTGTTGATTGCACCTCTTAGTTGAGTTTTTAATAATAATAATTAATAATTATTATAACTATAATTAATATAATAAATAATTTTAATATGTGATTGTGACTGACCACATGATGTGTTGATTGCACCTCTTAGTTGAGTTTTTAATAATAATAATTAATAATTATTATAATTATAATTAATATAATAAATAATTTTAATTTGTGATTGTGACTGACCACATGATGTGTTGATGGTATCTCTAAGTTGAGCTTTTATTAATAATAATTAATATAATTATTATAATTAATATAATAATTAATTTTAATTTATAATGAAGACTGACCACATGATGTGTTGATGGTATCTCTAAGTTGAGCGTAGGTGAACTTCGACAAATCTCTCTTCTTCGATTTGTTGTCCTTCATCAACGAATTCGTCCTACAACAACAAAACACACATGTAGTATGAGGGATACAACAGAACATATTATGAGGGATGCAGGTAAGGACGCCGGTGTGGAATCTATGTCTACTCCATGCAATCTCCAACATCTGTGTCTACTCCATAAAGCAGTCTGATGAGAATGTTGTTGACAGATGGACAAAGATTCAACTGAAAGAGAGAGTCGTTGAAAGTGCAAAACGTAGGAATAATTTATACGATGAAGGTCGACTTATATCTAATCTGTTCAGATTTTAATCATTTTATTTACTCTAATCTAATCTAATCTAAGTAAGAGTGTGTGTGTGTGTGTGTGTGTGTGTGTGTGAGAGAGAGAGAGACAGAGAGAGACAGACAGAGAAAGATAGAGAGAGAGACACGAAGGTCTATAATTATACCTAGTGAGTGGGGCGACATCTTCGACCATATTCGAATCTTCAGAGACGAGACGTAAAGCGAGTTCGCGATCTCGTCGTTCCTGTTCCAACTGTTGGTTCCTGTTATATGTGGGAAAAAAGTGACGAAACACAACATCACCATGACCATCACCGCCACCACCACCACCACCATCATCGTCGTCATCATCATCGTAATTACACCAATCATCATTACTTTTATTTTTTAACTAGATTTCGTGCTGTGCAATAGCAAATGAATAGAGAGAGGGAGGGAGGGAGGGAGGGAGGGAGGGAGGGAGGGAGGGAGGGAGGGAGGGAGGGAGGAAGGAAGGAAGGAAGGAAGGAAGGAAGGAAGGAAGGAAGGAAGGAAGGAAGGAAGGAAGGAAGGAAGGAAGGAAGGAAGGAAGGAAGGAAGGAAGGAAGGAAGGAAGGAAGGAAGGAAGGAAGGAAGGAAGGAAGGAAGGAAGGAAGGAAGGAAGGAAGGAAGGAAGGAAGGAAGGAAGGAAGGAAGGAAGGAAGGAAGGAAGGAAGGAAGGAAGGAAGGAAGGAAGGAAGGAAGGAAGGAAGGAAGGAAGGAAGGAAGATTGTGTCATCTGGAGAAGAAATTTCTCAGAATCTGTTGCTTGTCAAAACAAATTGAGAGAAGGAGGGAAAATGAACGACACGAACTCTATGATAACACTCAACAGCAGCAGCAGCCAAGCCACAGATTGAAGGACAGGCAGACATTCACAATACAGACACAGACAGAGAGAGACAGAGACAGAGACGCAGACAGACAGAGACAAAGACAGAGACATGAGCAACACACGCACACACACACACACACACACTGACTGACTTCTGGTGAGAGAACAGTCATCTGCCAAATTCATTTCACGCTCAATTAATAGTCTTTCGATTTATCTCCAATCTCAAAAGCTGCTCACCACATCGAATCTTGTGAGAAAAGCTGAGCAAAGGACAGGATTGGAAACAGTTTTCATTTAGAAAGAAGTTTAGCAGAGAAGTTGGCAAAGAATATGGAAATTATTTAAAGAGGTTTTCCTCTCATTTTCCGAACAGATGTCTTAAAGTACTTTTCTAAGACAGATCTATATCCACCATTTACCTGACAACGTCTTCCGCTGACAGCTTTTCCATTTGTTTCTGCATCGCATCCTAAAAGAATCGACCAAAACAAAACGATGAAAATGCAGAAAAAAACCGAATCGCAAAAGTTGAAGATGAAGAAAGAAAAGAAAAAGTTTCATCGATGAGAGATGTCGACAATTCACAGATTATTTATTTATTGTGAAGTGGTGAAAGACAAGAAAATTCTGCCGTCGGTGAGAGAGACAGAGACACAGTGACAGAGAGAGAGAGAGAGAGAGACAGAGACAGAGAGAGAGACGGTCAGAGACAGGGAAATACTCAGACAGTCCTATCGTCGATGATGAGGCAGTGGAACGATTTAAGTGGAGAATAAAAACTATCGGCTGATTGAGATTGGTGGAGAAACTTTGATGCAAAAAAACGGAATACAAAGAAAAGAGTTAGTAAGTAAGCGAGTGATCATTAGTTATTTTGTACTCACAGCGTTTTTGCTGTCTGCTGCATCCTGCTTCTTTCGCGCTTCGTCTTCCTTTCTGCGACGAATTTCCATGTCGGATTTCCTGACATTTAAACATCTTATTATCAGTATTCCATAATAAATAATAATACTCATTGATTCATTCAATCAATCATTCGTTCAATCGTGGAGTTCCTTCAAAGTAACTTATGCAGAAGAGTGCCCCACCCAACACTCGCGAAATCCCGGCTGAATGTGACAGTCTTGAAATCACAATAGAGAGCTTGAGAAAAATCAGTATAGCAGCAAAAGCAGAGCCAGTGCGAATCCATTACAGACTGTCGCAGGGTCGGCAACAGAAAAAAAATAGGAGGCTGCACGTTCCTCGTCCCCTACGTGTTGTCAAGAACCTTTTGCCATGCGCTGAAGAGAGTAGAGAGCGACGGCATGGACGTCGTAAAATAGACGCCATAAAACTATTTTGAATTGGAACATAAAATGAACATGAAATGAAGATAAAATGAACATGAAATGTACATGAAATGTATGATGTGTGGGTATGTGTGCGTCAATAGGTGCATTTAAATAACACTCTAGTCGAGTCTAGTGGCTAGTCAATGGTGCATCATGAAATCGAATTAAATGCGCAGATTATGAATGCATTAGCCTATAATTTTATTACATACTAATAGAAGAGAAAATTCAAATCCTCGAATATGCAGATATATTATCTTCAATTGTATGTCAGTATAGAAACTGAATTAAAAACCGACAGAATTTGAATCCATGAAATCATGAATAGAAATGGAAGGTTGTGTTTTTTTACTGACTGTTTCTTGTCATCATCTTCTTCTTTCCTCTGCTTCTCCTCTTCCTCCTTTCGTTTCTTCTCTTTATCCATTTCTTCCTGCATCACGAAAACAATAAAAGTCATTTTCTCGTCACAACGACATCATCATTACATAACAACAACAACAACAACAACATCAACAACGACATCATTATACTGCATCAACATCAACAACGACATCATCATTATATTGCATCAACATCAACAACAACGACATCATCATTATACTGCATCAACGTCAACAACGACATCATCATTATATTGCATCAACATCAACAACATCATCATTATACTGCATCAACGTCAACAACGACATCATCATTATATTGCATCAACATCAACAACAACGACATCATCATTATACTGCATCAACGTCAACAACGACATCATCATTATATAACAACAACAACATCAACAACGACATCATCATTATACAACAACAACAACATCAACAACGACATCATCATTATACTGCATCAACGTCAACAACGACATCATCATTATATTGCATCAACATCAACGATCATCATCATTATACAACAACAACGTCAACAACGACATCATCATTATACTGCATCAAAGTCAACAACGACATCATCATTATACTGCATCAACATCAACAACAACGACATCATCATTATACTGCATCAACATCAACAACAACGACATCCTCATTATACTGCATCAACGCCAACAACGACATCATCATTATACAAAACAACAACATAAAAACGACATCATCATTATACTGCATCAACGTCAACAACGACATCCTCATTATACTGCATCAAAGTCAACAACGACATCATCATTATACAAAACAACAACATAAAAACGACATCATCATTATACTGCATCAACGTCAACAACAACGACATCATCATTATACTGCATCAACGTCAACAACGACATCATCATTATATTGCATCAACATCAACAACAACGACATCATCATTATACTGCATCAACGTCAACAACGACATCATCATTATATTGCATCAACATCAACAACAACGACATCATCATTATACTGCATCAACGTCAACAACGACATCATCATTATATTGCATCAACATCAACAACAACGACATCATCATTATACTGCATCAACGTCAACAACGACATCATCATTATATTGCATCAACATCAACAACAACGACATCATCATTATACTGCATCAACGTCAACAACGACATCATCATTATATTGCATCAACGTCAACAACGACATCCTCATTATACTGCATCAAAGTCAACAACGACATCATCATTATACAAAACAACAACATAAAAACGACATCATCATTATACTGCATCAACGTCAACAACGACATCCTCATTATACTGCATCAACGTCAACAACGACATCATCATTATACAAAACAACAACATAAAAACGACATCATCATTATACTGCATCAACGTCAACAACGACATCATCATTATATTGCATCAACATCAACAACAACGACATCATCATTATACTGCATCAACGTCAACAACGACATCATCATTATATTGCATCAACATCAACAACAACGACATCATCATTATACTGCATCAACGTCAACAACGACATCATCATTATATAACAACAACAACATCAACAACGACATCATCATTATACAACAACAACAACATCAACAACGACATCATCATTATACTGCATCAACGTCAACAACGACATCATCATTATATTGCATCAACATCAACGATCATCATCATTATACAACAACAACGTCAACACGACATCATCATTATACTGCATCAACGCCAACAACGACATCATCATTATACAAAACAACAACATAAAAACGACATCATCATTATACTGCATCAACGTCAACAACGACATCCTCATTATACTGCATCAAAGTCAACAACGACATCATCATTATACAAAACAACAACATAAAAACGACATCATCATTATACAAAACAACAACATAAAAACGACATCATCATTATACTGCATCAACATCAACAACAACGACATCATCATTATACTGCATCAACATCAACAACAACGACATCATCATTATACTGCATCAACGTCAACAACGACATCATCATTATATTGCATCAACATCAACAACAACGACATCCTCATTATACTGCATCAAAGTCAACAACGACATCATCATTATACAAAACAACAACATAAAAACGACATCATCATTATACTGCATCAACGTCAACAACGACATCATCATTATATTGCATCAACATCAACAACAACGACATCATCATTATACTGCATCAAAGTCAACAACGACATCATCATTATACTGCAACAACGTCAACAACGACATCATCATTATACAAAACAACAACATAAAAACGACATCATCATTATACTGCATCAACGTCAACAACGACATCATCATTATACAAAACAACAACATAAAAACGACATCCTCATTATACTGCATCAAAGTCAACAACGACATCATCATTATACTGCAACAACGTCAACAACGACATCCTCATTATACTGCATCAAAGTCAACAACGACATCATCATTATACTGCATCAACGTCAACAACGACATCCTCATTATACTGCATCAAAGTCAACAACGACATCATCATTATACTGCATCAACGTCAACAACGACATCCTCATTATACTGCATCAAAGTCAACAACGACATCATCATTATACAAAACAACAACATAAAAACGACATCCTCATTATACAAAACAACAACATAAAAACGATCATCATCATTATACAACAACAACGTCAACAACGACATCATCATTATACTGCATCAACGTCAACAACGACATCATCATTATACAAAACAACAACATAAAAACGACATCATCATTATACTGCATCAACGTCAACAACGACATCATCATTATACTGCAACAACGTCAACAACGACATCATCATTATACTGCATCAACGTCAACAACGACATCATCATTATACTGCATCAACGTCAACAACGACATCATCATCATTATACTGCATCAAAGTCAACAACGACATCATCATTATACTGCATCAACGTCAACAACGACATCATCATTATATTGCATCAACATCAACAACAACGACATCATCATTATATTGCATCAACATCAACAACATCATCATTATACTGCATCAAAATCAACAACGGCATCATCATTATACTGCTTCAACGTCAACAACGACATCATCATTAGACTGCATCAACGTCAACAACGACAACTGCACCTTACTCATTTATCTCACACACAAAAAATGGGCCTATTCTAACATTTATATTACTTATAAACCATAATGAATTTCAACATTTTCTTCGTTTCTTTGATAAAATTAGACATCATTAACGCATCAGATGTTTCAAATATTATACAATTCTTAAAAATAAATTTGAATATATCTTGGATTCGAACCTGGACTCGTTTAAGTTTCGCTTGTTCCTCTGCCACTTTCTCCTTCTCCACCAACTTCTTCAATTCTCCAAGATTCTTTTCCATGTCAGCAACGATCGTGTTGTACAACTTGTCCAGATCCTTCGACGCAATCTTCGGAGTCGTCTAACAAACAGAGAATGTCAACAATTACTATTATTGCGGCTACGGGTCATCTTATCGAATGTGCGAGTGTGTGTGAGTGCGTGTGTACGTGTGCGTATGTGTATGTGTGTGTGTGTGTGCATGTAGCAGTGGGAGGAGGAAAGAGGGAGGAAGGGAGATGGTCAGAGAGAGGGGAGAGACGGATAGGAAGAATCGTATTTCTCTATTATACCTGTACTTTATTCATGGCATCGTTGAGTTCCTTTTCAAGTCCAGCGAGTTTCTTGTTAGCTGCGTCTTTGTCTTTCTTCAACTGTCCGGCCATTTGTTTCATCTGACCAAACTGATTGCTTAGGTTCCGCAGCTTAGCCATCGCTTTTATCCTATGCAACAATACAACAGCAACAACAACATTAGCATCATCATTCATCAGCCACACCAACATCAATTTAAGGAGACATGATGCTCTAAGCATCTAACATCTTGTCGGGGTTCTACTTAAGGGAGCCACATACAGACAGAGATAGACACACACACACACACACACACACACACACACATAGAAAAAAAGGTGTCTGATCAGCAATTTATTTGGGGCCATGTTTATGGTTCGAGTACAATTGGGGTGAGGCGGGGGTCGTCGAATCGGTGCATCGCCTGAAAATTGAGAGAAGAAGAAGAAGAGTATTTTATTAACCTTGGTCGATATTCGTGTTTGCTATTCCACATGCGAATAGCAGCTTGTAGCTTGATCACCAACTGCTGTCTGTAGCGAATCTTGTTCTTCACTGAAATATCGCACAATAATCAACAGCAATCATTCATTCATTCATTCATTCATTCATTCATTCATTCATTCATTTCAAGAATTTATATAGCGCCTCTTCAAGAAATCCACTCAGAAGCGCTCCCAGTCCAACCACGGTGAAACAAAAAAGTTTTAAGGAGCTTGTAGAACACTGACGAGTCGACCCTAGGCAGCAAGCGCATCTGCAACGGGAGACTATTCCAGACAGAAGGACCTACAACTGAGAAAGCACGACGCTGACAGGTTGATGATTCAACACGCGGGACCAAAAGCTTACCGCTAGAGGCAGAGCGAAGGGCTCTGCGAGAAATGACAACAGATAATGGACAGCAGAGTTCACACAGATAAGTCGGGGCACAGCCAAGAAGACAACGCCAAACCAGTGAAGCAATTCTGTATTCGATGCGCTGTGAGATAGGGAGCCAGTGTAGAGTATCACGAATGTAAGATGAAACGGATGCATATTTGGGGATTCGACCAATTAGCCGGGCTGCAGAGCGAAGAACACGGTCAAGTCGGGATATCAATAATAGAGGCAAACCAACCAGAATAGAGCAACAGTAGTCCAAGCGGCTGGTAACAAAGCATGAACAAGGGTAGCAGCAGAGTTCTCTGATAAGGAGCGAGAGATGACCCGTAGCTGACGAATTTGGTAGTAACAGCCACGAGTCAGCTGGTTGACATGTTTTGAGAAACTAAGTTCTTCATCAAGCATAACACCCAAGTCCCGGACAGAATCAAAAAAGGTAACATGGGGAAATGCTTTAGCCACGGCACAACGATCAACATTTGCCAGTCGTCAGTTAATTGGTCAATCAATCGATAAACCAATCAATCAACCAATCAACCAATCAATCAATCAATCAATCAATCGATCGATCAATCAATCGATTAATCAACCCATCAATTGGTCTGTCAATCACAGTTGGTGGTCATTCCATCTGGATTTCTCCCTAGCAACGTTACAGACGCTCCAACAACGATTCTCATTTACTTTAAACTGAAAAATTTTCTCATTCGATTCTAAATTACTGTTAGGCCTAACATCAATATATACTGTCGCCCGGCTTCAGTTGAGTACTTACGAACTATGTATAGCATCTAGTAGATATACAACCGCATCTAAATGTAGAGCAGAGAACCAGCGTAGGTCACGTGATCGCGCCAGAAGCTGTGGTTGCATAACTACTGCAGACGTCATCAGATTGCAATCGTATCTTCTATCAATAGTAGCAATAATTGATTGTTGCTTACACTTGATGACGGACAGAGCACACCATTGAGCCTTCTTCAGTCTGGCGCAGATCAACCATTTCTTCACCTTCTTGACGAGAGCCGCCAGATTCTCTGGATCTGATCTCATGATCTGATCGAATTCTGCGAACTTTCCAGGACGGAAGAAAACCTTCGTTAATCCGAATTTGAAATCGTTGTCGTTCAGACCAAGAGCTCGAAACAAAGCCTGACAACAAAGAAAGAAAGATTCAGATCAGCAAAATACAACAGCTGATCTCTTTGATATCATGAACTCACTTTAAAGTTTAAACTGCAGAAGTGCATAATTATATGACAGAATATTAATGACACTGAGCAACTGAGCTCAAAGGTCTTGACAGCACAACCATTTACGGGGAAGGGATCGAACCTGTTACCTAGGAGTGAGAGGCCGAACGCTCTCTCCATTTCGTGGAGCTGCAGTATAAAACCAGAGGTAGATGTAATAATTAAAAGATGCTTAGGAACACCTGTTCCACTTGCGCTTCCCCTTCTCCATCAGCAGCTCACCCAGCTCTATCTTGAGAGAGGCGTTGAGTATATTATATATATATATATATATATATATATATATATATATATATATCCTACCTTGCAGAATGTTCTTGGGTCGAGTCTTCTGATGTCGGGTGGCAGATGGTTCTTGTATGTCTCGTACAGTTCTGAGAACTGCGTTCGAGATGGATATCCCTGCTGCATCAACTCAAGAACAGATGTCATACCTGTGAAACATCGACACAAGACAATAATATATCATCATCAATCATCATCATCAGCAACAGCAGCAGCAGAGACAAAGTGGCTGAGTTTAAATGAATTATGTCTGGTGTGGCTGCACATAGCCTAAATATTGTGACCTACTTCTACACTGTTGATAACCAGAAGTTCAGAGTCTGCTATAGTAGCTTTTTCGTATAATTTTATATACATCTTTCATTTAAATATATGTATAATTATGTGTAATACAAGATTTCATTCATTCTATGAATTAATGTAGCACTCCTTCCAAAAAATAACTCAGCCTAGCCACGGAAGTGTGCATATTGCGTGGCTGGAGTCGTTTTTAAGAGCGAGTAATTAATTTTATTTGGCTGAGATTTGTAACTGACCGGAGCACTGGAGTTGAGTGAGGATCTGGTTTCCTTCGAAAAGGTGGTCGACCATTTTTACATTCGGTTTGATACAACGAATGAAATTCGTTCCCTGGTTTAGACAACAACAACAAAAACAAAGAAACAAAATCAATACAGAGCCTCTCTTTCAATATCGGTTTAAGTCAATCAGCCAATCTGCATAGGCCAACTTGTCTGTTTGTCAGTCTGTTTCCATATCTTTCGTTGTGTAGCAGCGTAGGCCTCTCTCTCTCCGTCTATGTATCTCTCTTTGAGTTCGTCTGTCTGTCAGTCTCTCTCCGTCTCTCGATCTCTCCCTCAGTGTCCTCCCGTCTCTGTTTCTCTCCGTCTGCCTATCTGCCTATCTGTCTATTTATCTGTCTATCTATCTGTCTGCATATCTGTCTGCCTGTCTATTTATCTGTGCGTATGCGTGTGTGTGCGTGTGTGTTCTACTGACCGTTTTGTTGAGTTTCTCCATGAGTATGGCGAGCTGTGATCGGAACTTGCTTCCAATGCTGATGAAGGTCAACTTGCGATTGTTTTCTGATTCTGTTCCTTGGAAGAGTTGCTTAACGAGAGGATTCTTGCTTTCTGTGACGAGAATCGCCAACGATGAATGCAACGCGTCGTTGTTCTTCTCGATGAACTGAATCTGATGACAATGACAACAACGACAACAACAAAATAAGTAAATAAATAAATAAATATAAATAAATATAAATAAATAAATATAAATAAATAAATAAATTAACGATGAATGCAACGCATCGTTGTTCTTCTCAATGAACTGAATCTGATGACAACAACAACGACGACAACAACGACAATTATCATATATAATTAAATAAATAAATAAATGATGATAGTAATAACAATAAAAATAACAAAACGATGAATGCAACGCATCGTTGTTCTTCTCAATGAACTGAATCTGACAACAATGACAACAACAGCAACAATTAACATAATTATATAAATGAATAAATAAATAAATGATAATAGTAATAATAGTAAAAATAAGAAAACCACAACGATATGGACGTCAATAGAAATAATAAGTATCAGTGTAGTTTTAATTTTTCATCATTGTCATCGTCTTTTTATCATCATTCTAATAATCTTCGTAAGTGAGTGAACCACGTACATGTAGGCTTACTGTAGGCTATCTAAGTGTCAGTGAGTTAGACAGTCAATATTATTGTTAGTCTTCATCTTAGCCAGTTGATTGTGGTTACTGGTCACTGGTCAGAGTTATGAAGGGTTTGCTATGGTTGACAGTGCTATAGGGTAAGCGTTAGAGTTAGGGTGGACCATTATATATTGACTGCATCTGTTTACTTACAGTGCTGTAGCAAACTGCGCCTGCGAAATGTCGAATGAGGAATCCCTCTTCATCTCTGATCTCACGATGAGTCTTCAGCTTCGACTTCCTCGGCACCTATACGACAAACACACACACGCACGCACATCCAGATACACAACACACACATTATGAAAACCACATAAAATTATACACCCATACACATACATGCACATACCTACACGCATGTGCAGAACTGGAAACCGGTCTTAATCGACTTCTTCCGATATTTCATTAAAACACAAACTTACTAAAATCTATTTCATATGAATCTGAACATCTCGAAAGCAAAATTATTACCATCTTCTAATGGAATTAAAGCTGCAAAGAACCTAGCGCTATAAATAAATCTCCAGTCGTCCTGCATAACCGAAGAACCGAGATGTTGTGCATAGTATCATATTATACTTACGCAGAGTCTGTAGTGTGTAGTGTACTTACGAGATGTTGTGCATAATATTGTATAGTGGGCTATACTTACGCAGAGTCTGTAGTGTGTAGTGTAGGCTACTTACGAGATGTTGTGCATAATATTGTATAGTGGGCTATACTTACGCAGAGTCTGTAGTGTGTAGTGTAGGCTACTTACGAGATGTTGTGCATAATATTGTATAGTGGGCTATACTTACGCAGAGTCTGTAGTGTGTAGTGTAGGCTACTTACGAGATGTTGTGCATAATATTGTATAGTGGGCTATACTTACGCAGAGTCTGTAGTGTGTAGTGTAGGCTACTTACGAGATGTTGTGCATAATATTGTATAGTGGGCTATACTTACGCAGAGTCTGTAGTGTGTAGTGTAGGCTACTTACGAGATGTTGTGCATAATATTGTATAGTGGGCTATACTTACGCAGAGTCTGTAGTGATTCTTGTTGACTTTGTGGACTTCAGTCGTGAAATGATCGTAAGTCGGTCGAGGAAGTTTGTTCTCTTCGTCGAGAAGATCGAGAATTCCGGATCCTTTGCTTTCGATCAGATCTAAAAAAATCATTGCTCACACAATTAATATTATTATTATGACGATGATGAATTTGCTTTCAAGTCAACCGAAGGAAAGGGAAGCTAGGAAAGCTAGCAGAGGTCAAGCAGGACGAATCATTGATGTTTAATGTGGCCATCAACCAGACACTAGTGGATTTCTTTTAAACCACATTTTGTAAACATTCCATTCAGAAGCACATCTACATATATGTGTTACAGAAGCACCAAATGACCTCTAGCAGTCTAACTTCTACCAAAGGCTGAACGATTCCATTAGTGTATGCCAAATATAGGCAGTTCTAAATGTGAAATGTGTGCGTGTGTGTGTGTTGGAGGAGAATAAGTAATGGATTATTTATATAGCGCAAATGTGCCATTGCTTACCAATACAGTCCTGGTTGTCAATGTATTGGATCTTCTTTACGTTCAAACCTTCCTTGTCGTAGAGAGCTTGTTCCTATCGAAAACAGGTTCAGATGTCATATTATACAATAATATAGTTAATTATTGTAGCTACATTAATTCTCTGGATATTTAATACTTCAGTGCTGCTTATTACTACAGCTCTTGCTTTGACAAATTATTGCTATGACAAATTATTGCTATTGCTAAAGATCCTGCTGCCACAGCTCCTGCTACTACAGTACCGCGACTGCTACCATTGCAACAGCAACTTCTACTATACCACTGAAGCTGTTATTATTACTATGCTAGTAGGCTACTCCAAGCTACTCTGAGATATTCCGACAAAGGTGAATAGATGAGACTAAGAAGGTTATCGAAACGATTGCCAAGTGATCCTTGTGACGAGACATTAAATTTGGAAGAAAGAAAAGATAGTTTCATCATAATCGTTGGCTTCTTTACCTCTTTAAGAATTCGGTTGTTGAAGAATTGTTGGAGTTTTTCGTTGCAGTAATTGATGCAAAACTGTTCAAAGCTGTTTGTCTGGAAATATTCTGGAAGAACAAAAGAAAGCCAGCATTTCAGACGCACAACAGATTTATTTTCTTTTGACAAATGCAATTACCAGTCAACCATGAAAGCAGAAGGAACGAGTTGTAAACTCTTACGAGAAGAGTTACAGACTTACAACAATGTACTTTACAGAGAGACAGAGACCGAGAGACAGACAGACAGATATATCTATATACTACATTTATTATAGTATACAGTGAGAGAGAGAGATTGAGTAGAACAAATAGAAACAAGGAGAGACTTCCTAGATGCAAGCCGTGCGACTGAAATGCTCGTTCAGCAATTCAATTGAATCCAGTTATAAATTATGTTTAAGAAAAGAGAGTAAGAATGGAGTAAGGGAGACAGAGAGAGATTGCTGACCGAATCCAGCAATGTCAAGAACTCCGATGAATGACTTTGACGATTGGAAAGGAAGCGATTGGTTGACTCGACCGACGATGTAGTCGAACAACTTCGAATAGACGGACTTCGCCAGAGCATCACGTGCACTCGTCGCCTCGCCAGGTTTCAGATGGACTCTGCGGATATTGGCATCAAATCACACATCATAATACCACACGCATACATGTACATGTTATTGCAAATGTACATGTACATGTAGAAATCGTCTCTGAGTCTCATTACCCATAATATAGCTTACCTTGTCAAATTAATAGGCCTACTTGTTGGTTTGACTGACACTATAGCCTATGGCCTATGAATAGACAAACAGCCGCTGATCTTAGCCAGTAAAACTTCATATAGGTCACAATACAGGTGAAGGTTTTGCTCGTCAAATTATCAAAGGCGATGATTATTGATCACCTACATGTATATCACTGTTTACGTAAGAATTATGTTTAGCCTACTTCTTTGTAAAGTTATTGATAACTTCAAGAATCTCTGCAAAAGAATATCGAGACTTTTGTTCTAAGCTCTTTCAAGATCATGACTGTATAGGCTACTCTAGAACCCTGCATTAGAATTTAGAATCGACGGTGATCTGTGATCAAGATAGAGATAAAGAGAATATTGATTAGTAGAAAAACTGACTGTATATAATTATATATATATATATATATATAAATAATAATTAGAACAACTGAACTGACTGTATATATATATATAGAATATAATTATATATACAATAGAATAATAATTAGAACTGAACTGACTGCATATATGTATAAATTTTATATATATATAAATTATATATATTAGAAGTGAACTGACTGAATGACGGTTCCAACTTTTCCTCCTTTCGTCGCTTGCATCGCACGACAGACGAGAGATTTCTTCAGATCGTCTTTCTCACAGCCCAACAGTTGAGCAGCGACAGAAAGAGAATCCTCAGTCTTTGGATGAACCCTACATCCACCTGAGAAACAAACGACATACACACATATACAAACATATATACACACACAAACACAAACACATAATATATACAAACACACACATACAACGATGTATACACGTACATGGAGTAATTATATGCAAGACAAACACAGCTTCCTTCTTATCTTCATCCATTACAGAAGCGATGCTTTGTGTCTTTAGGTCGACTCCGACCGTCTGGTAAACTCTCCGGATTTATCGAATTGATGTTTTGAGGAGTTGATACCTTAATCGTTTCAACATTAACCAAAGATTAGATAAATCTTATTGGATTAGATTTAAATCAGACAAAGATTAATTAATAATTACATCGACAGATTTGCTGAGTTTTGTCGACCTATAATTGATGAGCAAATGAATTGAAGAAAATATGATAATTAATTAATAAGTTTGATGATCTGTTGGTGATAACCTTTCGATTCTGGATCTTCTTCGAATTGGATGTTTCCGAGGTGGAGCACTCCAGCGATGACGCCATAGATTCCTAGTTTCTCCGCTTCATTCAACCCCATCTGAGTCATCGCGTCATCCGTCAACTTAAAGTCAGACACGTCGTCCAAATGAATGTCATGAAGACCGCCCTTCGCCACAAACTACAATCAGAACATATGATGACAATCAGAAAATATGACAATCAGAAAATATGACAATCAGAAATATCAATCAGAAATCACAATCAGAAACAACAATCAGAAACAACAATCAGAAATAACAATCACAAAAATAGCAATCAGAGATAACAATAACAAAAATAGCAATCAGATTCACGAATCATAATTGGAAATAACAATCATAAAATAACAATCAGAAATAAATCTGAAGACAGATTTTCAAGTCGTCTTGGAACACATCGTTTTAGCAGACCTGTTAGATTGCATGCTAAGCGGCCTAGTGAGGATCTTAAAAGGCGCTTCAGAAATGATAAGCTACTTGCAAACACACACACACACACACACACACACACACACACACACACACACACACAAGATAATGCTTCAGTTATATGCTTTCTTTACACGTTCGTTCCTGACAACGTTTGAGTTCTCTTTAATTACATGTATGATCAGACATTCAAGACCAAATGACGGTTAAAATATGACACCTCAGTGCATAAAATATTAAATTTCATTTAGGCTTAATATATAAATTATTATTAAACGATATTAGATTTAATAGACTATTAATTTGTTTGCTACCATTTGACTCTTTCTGTTCTGTCCGAGACCTTTTTCCGTTTCTTTTGAGCAGAAGAACTGCGTGCATCCACGATTCAGATACTTCAAAGAGAAATTCAAAGGATACTTGTTACACTGTAGCTAAAGATAAAACTCAATTATTATGTAAAAACAATGCATATAATTATGACAACAACTAATGCAAAAGATCTTAAATGAATTGTGCAGTTGTTACAACAGCCGAACACAAATCATTAGCTGAGATTATAAATAATAATCCATGACTCCGGCCAGAATTTCAAATCAACTTTGTTGTTCTTTGGACTTCATTCATTCACTGCTTTTCCTGAATAAATGCAATCAGTCATAGTAGCATGGCTATCCAAATAGCAATGTCCGAATAAATGAATGAATGAATGATTCTCATCTCGTCTGCATATCGTGGACCATTATGTGACTAAATAATTCAATGACTAGGTCAATCGTGCATGACATGTTTCGTCATTCCAATTAACAGAATGACAGTATGAAGACTACTGGCTCTACATAAATGACGTGGGACCCACGTGATCTGAAGCAGCGACCGACCTGGAATCCATCTGGCGACGCAAGACGCAGTTGTTGACGCAGGGCATCTGGTGCACCAGCGCACATCCGATAGAAGATGTGATAGTTGCGTTCGTCCTCGTTCTGTACGCAGATGCGAGATTTCTCGAGAAGATAATGAGAGATGAAACCACCGCAAACCTGACTCTGAAACACACGTCAACAATAGCATCATCAGCCTCAGCAGCATCAGCATCTCAATATAGCTACAACCATCATCAATAGTTGTTGGTCTCGAATGGGTTCACCTTGGTTGCACCCTTGTTACCCACACTTAGATATACTTTCCATTCTAACCTCAAAACTGACATTCTTAGTTCGCTGAGGTCGGGAGCAGTTCTGAGTAGCTTCGAAGAGAGCTACATAACTATCTGCAATGAACGAACGAATGAATGAACGAATGAATGAATGAATGGTTTAAAGAATGAACGAATGAATGAAAGAACAACTGAGTTTAGGAGACTCTCATCGACTCGCTAGAGTGCTGTTCCAGCAACCCTGGCGAATGTTCATGGAAATAAATGTATCAATGTAGGATGATAATATACGATTAGAAATCTTGATCTATCGTTATAAAGGTTTATGAAATCATGAGAAATCGTCTTAACCTTTGCATCGAAATGAATCTCAACGAACTTTCCGAATCGACTGGAATTGTTGTTCCTCATCGTCTTCGCATTTCCAAACGCTTCCAACAACGGATTGGCTGGAAAAATAGGAGAGACACACAGGAAGATTAGAATGTATACCAAGCTGCAGGTTTAGCTGATCATTCAAATCGTATAATATAGTAACACACCCCCACCCACCTCAATAAGAAGAAGAAGACACCCACTACTTCATAGACTCTGAACATCCATGCCAACTGTTGACGATTGTGCTACACGCAGGAATGTTAGCAGACCAATGGCGACTATTTTCTAGTTCATACCGTGGTCTATCTTACCAACTGATTCAATATTCTAGGTCCTCCTAAACCTTCGCAGCGTACAGTGTCTAGCATCCAGCGTAGACTGTGCCTCCAAGTTGTTCTCCCTTTTAGTGGCGGCGCTACATAAAAGGTCGATTATTATACAAAATTTTATAACATTTGTATATCTCGAAACGTCTGCAGGTGATGCATTGGTGACAGAACAGTTCAATGACCAAATGGTAGGCTACTTAGAACTTACATTGGAGAATGCGTTGTTCTATCGGTCCAGCCTTAGTTCCCCAACATTCCGTCAGATACTTGAGAATATACTTGGTCGATTCCGTCTTTCCAGCTCCAGATTCTCCACTCACGACGACCGATTGATTCACCTTCAACACTTTCATGTCTCGATAAGCCTTATCAGCTGGGAAAAAACCACAAGATCATGTCTTATCAGCTATAAACAGATATAAGGTCTCATATTCCATTTGATCGAAATTTCCAGATACAGTTGACCTGACAACATTAGGCTATTAGTCAACATCAGTGAAATTATTATTTTCTCTCTAAAAATGAAACAGAGAAATCTCATAAATTGATTTCTTGTTTAATTTCAATTAGGCTTAATATCAGAAATCGACATTATCTTTAACCCAAGAATTTTTGCTACAAGGAATTTTCGCTGAAGCAGAATTCAGTAACATTTCTTGAAAACCTGGATTAAATATGACTGCAATTTCGTGTCTCTTGTTAGAAGCAGAGTCTAACTCTCAACGTCTCATCCTTAAAAATTATCTTTTTAGACTGAAATTACAACATACTGGAAACCCTGAAGTCAGATTGAATTACCTTTCAGATTGAATTACAATTCAGATCGAATTTCAGATTCAATTACCTTTCAGATTGAATTACAATTCAGATCGAATTACCTTTCAGATTGAATTACAATTCAGATCGAATTACCTTTCAGATTGAATTACCTTTCAGATTGAATTACAATTCAGATCGAATTTCAGATTCAATTACCTTTCAGATTGAATTACAATTCAGATCGAATTTCAGATTCAATTACCTTTCAGATTGAATTACAATTCAGATCGAATTTCAGATTCAATTACCTTTCAGATTGAATTACAATTCAGATCGAATTTCAGATTCAATTACCTTTCAGATTCAATTACAGGAAACCTGAAGTCAGATTTAATTACTCAACTGCAAGAAAATAATAATCTGTGAACGACGTTCCTTCGTGTTACAACTTACAAATAGAGATCAGCTTATGCTTTTATTTCAATTTATTTGACAGCAGTTGGTGTATAATATTATAGTAGTTACAATGTCATAGTGATTACTACAATGGTGATAAGGTTGTCCAGTGTTTTCATCTTACCTATGGCGAAGACGTGAGGTGGTCGGGTACCCAACGACTTTCCCAGATACGACTTGATGGTTGGTGATGAGTAGAGGTCAGGCATTTCAAAATACGGATTCAATGCGATCAGAATGTTAGCCACGTACGTCTGAAAAACACGGGCAGAGATAATAATGTATACAACACCATGATCATTTCAATACTTTAATACAATGTATATTATTACTTACATGTATGACTATTAGCTCTCCAGTTACAGTGCTGTCCCTAATCTCAACTGTTTTATTGCAATTGTAATATTATTCACTTAAATGAAGTCTGTGTTCGATTGATTGATTGATTGATTAATTGTTTGGTTGATTGATTGAATCCAAGAGGCATTCACCGATGGCCCTTCTCAAAATGAAGCAGTTATCAGACCATTCCGAGGTCGTCTCCTCCTTACCCTTACTTCTAGTTTCATTGGACCGATTGGAAAGAACGCAAGCCCTGTCACGTGGATGGTAGAAATTCGATCCCTTCCTCCCTACGACGGTTACTATATATATATATACTAGCTGAACCCGGCCACGCGTTGCTGTGGCAGAAAAGACCGTCCTCCCCTCCCACACCCCCTACCCCTCCCCCTCCCCTCCCCCCTCCCCTCCCCTCTCCCCTCTCCCTCCCTCTCCCCTCCCCTCCCCCTCCCCGGACAGCGACGCGGATAGCGCCCTAAAGCGCGTCAGTAAAAAAGGCCGCAATCGAATGTGTTGAAATGCGCTACATAAACGGAACACAATTGAACCACCATTTGAAACGGGCACGAATTGAAAGGCAAGGCTTATCGACGGGCGTATGTGTTGAAAAGTGTAGAATTTGAAATTTTGCTTTTTTCAGGCCCCAATCGAATGTGTTGAAATGCGCTACATAAACGGAATACACTTATCAACGGGCGTATGTGTTGAACATGGTAGAATTTGCAAATTTGCTTTTCTTAGGCCGCAATCGAATGTTGAAATGCGCTACATAAACGGAACACACTTATCAACGGGCGTATGTGTTGAAACGGTAGAATTTGCAAAGTTGCTTTTTTGTTTAAAAGATTGCGGAGGGAGGGAGGAGGGAGGGAGGGAGGGCCGTCCCTTTCCGGTAGCGGATTGCGGCCTAAAACGCTTCAGTAAAAAGAGTGGGAGGGAGGGAAGGAGGGAAGGAGGGAAGGAGGGAGGGAGGGAGGGAGGGAGGGAGGGAGGAGGGAGGGAGGGAGGGTGGGAGGGAGGGATATGCTGCTCCACAAGGCTGCCCTTGTTCCACTTGACTAGAAGACTGTGTGTTGAAAAAATTGAAGAGATCTGAGCATGTTTAGAGGTACCAATTTTCGAGAGCTTTTATTTAAGACTCACGTAAAATGGGCATATCAAATTTTAACAGGTATACGTTAATGTAACATTATAAATTGACAGTTGCACCCATGAATTCCAAGGACCATCTTTCTAAATAACAATCACGATGTCAAGTGTATTTAAATGAATAGATAACTATTAGATTATATACAAACAGAAGCTTATTTCAAGCTTTTTATGTTAGAAACTGTTACTGAATTGGAGGTAATTTCAAAATTTTGACTGCCAACTTATAAACTAAAGTTTTTTGCTTGCAATTTGCTTTTAATACAATTAGATTGTTTACTTATAATTGCTCTTCATACTGCTACTTTAGGTTATTCCAGTATTTTTTACAGTAATTTGTTAAGCACACCTTTAATATGATAATTATGAGATTAATGTTGGTCTTTTGACTTTGTGTAATAATGGCTCATTTGACAAAAACCGCAGCTATCATGGCATCATCCAGAAGCTTCCAACATTGTTGGCTCTTATGAATTCCAAGAACATTCTTTCTAGACAGTCACAAAATTTAATGGAGAAATCCTGAAGAATTTATTTCTTATTTCATTAAGAAAATGAATTAACAGTTGGTGATGTCATGAAAGTAGTAATGGTTGTTACCTCAAGTGGTAATTGGGTTTTAATCTAGTGTAAGTCTCTGCTTCAAAATGACAAACTTTATTGCACTATAATTTTCCTGTCTATAGGTTGAGTCAAAATCTGATTCAGCTGTTCAAATTTGGCTATGAGAAAAATGCAAAGTTTGCATAATGTTTGGAAATTCAATGCAAAATGTCTTAGTAACCATGTTAAGAATTGAGAGAAATTTGAAAAAGATAAACAGGCTGCATAATAATCTAGATGGAAGTCTGGTTTGTTTAAATCATACCTCACTACTATGCTAAGCCTTATGCCAAGTTTGGCTATTCATGGCAGGGAAAATGACAAATTCTAGGAAAGTTAAATGACAAATTTCAGGAAAGTTGTTGAATTATTAAAACAACAGCCAATAACAAATTATCAAAATATCATTAAAAATTGTTCACAGATTATTGTTTTAATGTAATTAAACAATAATTATTTAGAATTTCATCAAACACTAAAAATCAGTAAAAATCAGTCTTTTCACATGTTGGTCATTATAGATATGTCTAGGAAGCATGTGTTGCGACATAGGCCTAGTTTGGGGCTATCATGGAATGCCTGGACAGGAAATCCTCTATTGTAGGTGTATGTCACAACGAGATCTCTTTAAAAACTGTTTGACCTTCTTACTACTGAGGGTCATAGAATTAGCCAAAGCCTGTCTATCGAGCTTAAATCTAAACTTTTAAGAATGATTAAGAACATCTAAAATGTTTCATGTTATATTTCATATAGCCTGCTATGGAGCTTAACTCGAACATTTTAAGAATGATTAAGAACATCTAAAATGTTTCATGTTATATTTCATATTCAATTTTTGTGAGACTGTCATTGATTCTACATTAACTTAATAGCTTTAATAGAGTGATTTAATAGACATATTTTTGACGACAATGTTTGTTTAAAGCTGATAATTGCATTTCTCTTTGGAATACGGTCGAAAAGCGATTTTTTTCAATTTTTTTGATACTTAATTAAAATCTTGCAGAAAATTGGTACCAGTAAACATTGCTCAATTTTGTTGAAACTTGGCAAATAAATCACTAATAGCATATGGAACAAGGGCAGCCTTGTGGAGAATTGAATTTCCAACTTTTATATTTCTGGGCCACCCTAATATATATATATATAATGACGTTGAAGAAGAGGAACCGGAAGTCGTCTTTCACTCGCAATGACTCAGCGCCATCGACTGATGCTTCATCAGTTTATAGTGGAGCATAATAAATGCATAGAAATAAATAACAGTTATAAAATGACTAAAATATTTGTCTGATTTACAGCGACTTCTATTTTCAAGACTAATGATGGACTTTGACTCTGACTTTGATTCTGACTCTCACTTTCACACACGCAAACCCTCCCTCCCTCCTCCTTCTCCTCCTCCACCTCTTTTTCCTCCAGTCCATGGACCATGCCCTCCCTCCCTCACTCATAACCCAGTCATCCATGCACTTGTCGGAAATGCTATAGTGCTGTGAAGACTGCGAGAGATGCTGTTGATGATGATGAGGATGAATAGATTGAGAGGAGCATGATTTTCATCTTACGTAGATGTCATTCTTCATGTATCGTTTTCTGATGTTGTGCAACAGAGTCGCTTCGTTCAAGTACATCAAAGAACCTGAAAAGAACAAACGCGTTTCATTCTCAGCAATATTATTATACATAAATTGCATGCGTTATACAAATGTATTATAAGCACAAGTTACAAACACACAATTACAGGCCCGGCCTTAGGGCAAGGCGAGCGAGGCAACCGCCTTGGGCCCCGCGCTTCCAGGGGCCCCGCGCTGCTGGCTAAAAAATTTCTTTGACGATATTGACAATGATTACGTCGTATAAAACAACTAGTCTTGCAGCCAATTTGTCACGCGAATGTGACATGGTGATTTTGAAAGAACGAAACTTCGCTAAACCTTAAGGCGAGTCACAGCTAGCCTACTTCTTTTAGCGTTGACCTGCATGTAAAATTCTATCCAGAAAACACTAATTAGGGCCTAATTCATTTTTCTTCAAATTTGCAAATAGACATAGCCTACGCATGCATATTTGCTGGAGAGGGCAAAACATAATGATAGTGGTGACAATTTTAACGACAGCTTAGAAAATGCAAAACAGGAAGTTTAGAATATGTATATTTTCAGACAGGTGACTAAATGTGGCCTAAATTTATCCGTTTCACTTTGTGAATAATTGGCATCATTAGTGCTTTGGCGCAAATAAATTTGTCACAAGCCAAAACGCAGACCTAATAATTTGAAAATCAAAATGTACGTTGTATAGGCCACAACAATGTGGTTTGTTTTAAAATAGTGCTCTTAGCTCAAAAGAAATTTGGGAAACAACGTTAAGTGTTCCATCTTAGATGACTCTCCCCCACCAGTGCCGCATTGACAGGAAATCAACTGCGTAAATTTAAGCTTTAGGACCCGCTGCTGCCTTGGGCCCCGAAAATACTAGGGCCGGGCCTGCACAATTATACATCAACGAACCTGAAAACAAGTAGAAACATTTTCATTAGTTGTTGCTTATAATTTATTCATGTTACAGATCTCTTGAAAAAATTGATCCTTAATCCATTCACTGAGGAAATAATAATAATATGATAATTTAATAATACTGAGAAGTTTTTATTTGCCATAATTTTAAGTTTCTTGTCAGAAACAAGAACCAAAAATTTAATGATGTCATAAACGAGGTTTCGACTGAGGTGTAGCCTATTTTCCATGAAGCGCAATTGCAAGTCATAATTGTCAAAGGATGATGTTCTTACAATAATTATTGTCAAAGGACAATGGATGTTCTTACAATTGTCTTCGACGTCTTTGTCGTCATATTCCTCTGCTGGGTAGATTCGATCGAATGGGGCGTTGATCTTCTGACCTGCCGGTTTCTCCGTGACTTCGACTGTGACCCCATCTGCCCCAATGTCAACGATTCGCCCCAACTTGAACCCATCGATGGGGTGAGGCACCCAGACGCTCTTGCCGTCGTCCATCGCAGACTATCCGACCTGCAGCATTAGACACAAAACACTATACAGTATACACGATACTATATGCCACAGCTGAGTTTAAAACGTTTCACTGTCCTCCACAATCATCACAACCACCTGTTGTGTGAGTATCCGTGTGTGTGTGTACGTATGTGTATGTGTGTCCATGTGTGTGTGTGCTTGTATGGGTGTCCGTGTGTGGGTGTGTGTGTCCGTTTGTGTGTGTCCGTGTGCGTGGGTGTTCGTGTGTGTGTGTGTCCGTGTGTGCATGTGTGGTCATATTGGTGTTTTGCCTGGGGGCGTTAGGTAACGGGTGACATTAATTTCTTCCACATAATTATTTCCCAATTATTGGTGACCACAGTCGACATAATAATTATTTAACTGCAACAGACGACTCCTGCCTCTGGGAAAATAATTATTGAGAAGGGAAGAAAGAAATGTTTGCTTGACAGTCTGTACGTGATTGTCTGCCTGTGTCTGTCTGCCAGTGTGTGTCCGTCCGACAGTGTGTGCCCGTCCGACAGTGTGTGTCTGTCTGCCAGTGTGTGTCCGTCCGACAGTGTGTGCCCGTCCGACAGTGTGTGTCCGTCTGCCAGTGTGTGTCTGTCTGCCAGTGTGTGTCCGTCCGACAGTGTGTGCCCGTCCGACAGTGTGTTTCCGTCTGCCAGTGTGTGTGTCCGTCTGCCAGTGTGTGTCCGTCTGTTCCTCTCTGTGTGTCCGTCTGAAAGTGTGTCTATAATGTCTGGGTGCGTTGAGTCATTCGGTGGCATGCTATCAGACATGCAATCACCAACCACCACTCTGTCCATTGCATAAGGAATTAATGACAACACGTGACATGAAAGCATAAACAGTCACGCATCCAGTCGGATTAAATCACCTGGATTAAAGACGCTTTAATTATTATAATGACCATCATCATCGGATGGAGAGAAGAAAATGACTCAGGTGAAATATTGTCATTAAGAGGCGAATGCAGTGATTTTAGGCATGCTCTACAGTAGATCTATCTCTGTCTGTCTGTCTCTCTGTCTGTCTCTCTGTCTGTCTCTCTGTCTGTCTCTCTCGTCCTCCTTTGCATGACGGTAAACAAAAAGTCGTCTAATCTAGACAGATTTTTTTCTGTTCGCCAAACTATCTATACGCATGCCTTCTATAACTTGCCTTAGTTGGTCCACCTAGCTACCAGCAGGCCTGCTCTCAAGCTTAAACAGCGAGGCAGACAGAGGGTGTAGCAAAGACAAAGAGAGACAGACAGACGGACGGACAGAGACATACAGACAGACAGAAGAGAAACACAGAGAAGAGCTGGGTTATTAAGAGTGGGTGTGAGAGACAGTGACAGAGACGGAATGTCAGGCGGAGTGTTGTGCCTCACTGCAGCACGAGTATAACCAGCTGTTACCGATGACTTGGTGAACACAATGACAGAATGACGGTGACATCTCCCTCCTTATTCTACTCCTATTCCCCTCCCTTACCCCTCCTCCTCCTCCTCCCACTTCTCACTCTCCCTTCCTCTACGATCACTTGAATAATACAGACATCGTCTCAACAAACCAACCAAATATAATATACATGTATATTAATATATATAATATTATATATACATGTATATTTATATATATATATATTATACACATGTATATTTATATATACACATGTATATTAATATATATACATGTATATATACATGTATATTACATCAGTATCAGTATATATCAACATTGCTCTGAACAGTGTTGCAATACAAGATTGTTTTTTATCGCTACGAATTATTCTCACATCCCACTCACGCTAAACTGCTAAAAATTAATAAGCAAGTCATTGTGTGTGATGCAAGAATGACTGATGTATGGTGTGAGAATAATTTACAACACACCATTTTTACACGACACACACAGAGACACAGACACACACACACACACACTGCCGGTCGATCGGCGACACACCGGTTAAGAAACTCTGACCTATTATTGCATTACTAATTAATCTCATGTCTACATGTAGGCTATTTGTATTTGGTCCGAGATCTAAATCTAACGATGAAGGAAGGTAGATCTATGTACCGTCAAAACGAAATCGACATGCGAGTCAATATAATATATTGACTCGCATGTCGATTTCGTTTTGAAGTTCCAGTGAGAATGATCGGATCTGATTGATATAATTATATCAATCAGATCCGATCATTCTCACTGGAACTTCATTCCACCACAGAAATGCATGTCAACTTTTCAATGATCTTTTGTATCAAAATGGTAATGGAGCTAAATAAAGTCGATTGTGTCTGATATGAGATTGAAGCAAGTATCATCCGCGATCACACGATTCTCATGATCGCGAATGTGGGACGCGGTGGTGTAGTTCGAAAAAGGAAGAAAATGACTGAAGAAAATGACTGAAGGAAGAAAATGACTGAAGGAAGAAAAATGACTGAAGGAAGAAAATGACTGAAGGAAGAAAATGACTGAAGGAAGAAAATGACTGAAGGAAGAAAATGACTGAAAGAAGAAAATGACCCAAGAAAATGACCGAAGGAAGTTGGCCAAATGTTTCATCCCCGACCTACAGGTGGAACCAGTGGTCCGTATATCACGTCACATCGCTCAACAGTTGAGATTATTGAACTTGCAAGCTAAGGCTTCTGAATTGACACAAAGTCATGCATACATTGGAGAGACGATGATGACAGACCATAGAAAAAGCCTCGGAAAATGCAGACCTCGTCGGTGAGTCTCTGCCAGCATTTCGAACAAAGCAGCAGGCCTAGCGAACGTTGTGCAACAGGCCTAGGAGCGTAAGTCCAATAGAACCTTACAGAAAATAATGCAGCCCTATATGGATCGGGTGATACTTCAAAGTAGAAGCACGCCTTCCCGCTGGCTGAGGCCTCGCTAAGCCTTAGTCAACAGATCGACCGGCTGGCTGGCTGGCTGGCGAGGAGAAAGAGGGGAGAGAAAGAAGGGGAGAAAGGAGGGGTGGAAGGAGGGGGTTGGGTGTCACGACCGGTTCTGTGCTGGTTGCAGCGTGACTTATGAAGACTTCGTCGTCGTCACTAGAGGGCGTGTCGACGCTCAGATCACTCAACCATGACCACCAGATTACTTTTTTGTCAAAGATTTCGTTAAGGTGGATCAACGCTTCCAACGAAATCTGCTCCATCCGTCCTTCCTCCATCCTTGCTACTCCTACATCCCAGCTCCACAGACCTTACATAGCCTTCGATTCTGCTCATAAACAGTTCTTTCCAATAGAAATTTTCCAAAATGGCGCAGACGTTTGAAACCGGAAGTGCGTCACATAACGGTTGAACTGTCGACAGCCGTCACGATTCGCTGGTCTTCAAAAGCAACATCGTCCAACTATTTCCCATGCACTAGCATTATAGCCATTGCACTTGAAACAACATGATAGCCATTGCTATTAATATAGCATACTCACTTCGCTTGCTATATAGCAGAGTCAAACCATCTTATCCCACTGTTAATAATTAGGACATACCTGACAATCCCTCCCTCCATTCCTCCCTTCTTCAGCGCCGCTTCAGACAAGCTTTCTTCCTGGTGTGACAATCAAACTCTTAACCATGGTTTAACAATAATTCACTCAGAATAATTTCTTGAGCGTTACCCAAATGGATCCGACCCTCGCTGGTAAACGCACGCAGACCCCTTTCACTGACCAGTTTCTGGTTCAGCCCTGACCTACCCTTCCTCCCCCGCCTCTGACGAAAAGCAGAAATTCAACAGTGCTGCAAAGTAGATCTTCTCTTTTGCAGCAACGACGAACTTAGCTATGACGATGTGAATTTACAGAATCGATTATAAAACCACATCGACAGCAATAGAAGAAGATTCAAGTTTCGCATTCTGCTTTAAGTTGAAGTGAATTGAAAAGGAGGAATTACCTGCAATGGAAGCCCTTCAGTCAACAGCCACTCTGCCACCCTGCCACCGCCTAATGACTCAGACGCCTGCATACACCTCTTCCCTTGACAAAATGCCGCTAGACTCTAATGAGATCGTCTGCAAATATTTGTCCATGCTGTAGTAACAACCCACTTTGCAACTCTCAATCAATCAATCCCTGTTCAACGTCGTACAATACATTTTAAAATATGCGTTCAAAAGCAATGTAGACAGAAGTGCTATAATCATAGACAGGTAAAAGTAATTTAGTATTTCAATCATAATCGAACTCACCTGGCCACTTCGTTCGCAGGTCAATCGAGTCTAACTCTTCCTCTTCACAAGCAAGACCGATTCACAGCCCCCGACTGTAAGGCGTCCGCTGAAAAACGTAGTCCTAGGCTGGCCGACTAAGACGCCGCTTCTGCAGATTCGTGTAGCGCTAGTTGAAGACATTAATTATTAATCAATAGAGATTTTGAGTTGCTTCTTTTTTCATTCAGGTAGAGAGTTCTCTCTGCATTTCGGTTTACTTACTAAATTGAATTCCCTGCTGGGTCCTTTGGTCATCAGGTAGGTCTACCTAACGTCGAGAAAAGATCCACGTGTATGCGTGTGCATCTGTCGATCGGTGTACTGTGTTTCTGAAGAGTACATCTATCACAATTAACAAGGACGTAGCCAGGATTTTGATGAAGGGGGGGGGGGTATTCGACCGTGACTCGTGAGAAAGTCCACAAGCAACCGAAAAAAACTGACTATGGGATTTGGAGAAGCGTCGTGAGTGCTCATAGCGGCGGGTTCTGTTTCTTCAATCAATATTGCTAGTGTGCCTAAATGCATTAGCCTGCTTCATTTTACTTTTTTTAAATTCATGGGGTGTTCAAGCACCCCAAAAACCCAAACATACGGCCTTCATCAGAAGCCCAACGTTGAACATAATTGTACCCAACTGAACCCAATTGAACCGAAATGAACCCAATTGAACCCAAATGAACCCAATTGAACCCAATTGAACCCAAATGAACCCAATTGAACCCAATTGAACCCAAATGAACCCAATTGAACCCAAATGAACCCAATTGAACCCAAATGAACCCAATTGAACCCAATTGAACCCAAATGAACCCAATTGAACCCAAATGAACCCAATTGAACCCAATTGAACCCAATTGAACCCAGTTGAACCCAACTGAACCCAACTGAACCCAACTGAACCCACATCGACCTCTATTCAACGGTTGGTCGTTTGGTTCGTTGTAACGATGAATCTATCTTTGAATTCATTTCTCATGTGAAGATCATTTCGTGATAGCCTACAACGTTTGAAATTCAAATGAATTGACTTCGTTTTTGGCAGAGATATTCAGCAGCGTATGATTAATTATTAGAGTGATGAGAGAATTTTTTGTAGAGCTAGTAATAGTAGTCGTTGATTCTACTACAACAGAGTGAAGAAGGAGGGAGAGTTTAGGATTTGTATGTTTTAACATGGTGTAAAATTGTCTGCCCAAGGCAAAATGGCGACCTATATGACACGAGAGAGATGGAGAGAGAATACAAACAGACAGACACTGCAGACAAACAGACACTGCAGACACTGACAGACAGACAGACAGATAGACAGACAGTGCTACTATGGTCCAGATGATGTGAGCTTTCGCCAAGATTGTGATAGGCTACACATGTATACATGTACGTACATAATTTAATTATTGTATGTAGAATAAAAACACCGCTTCTGCAACAACAACAGCAACACAACAACAACAACAACAACAACAACAACAGCATTAACATCATCATCATCATCATCACAATTATCATCAGTCGCATGCAATTCATTGTTCGCTGCTAATGCTGCTGGCAAATGTTTCGACTCTGTTCTGATTCATGCATTCAGATGACATGTGGAACATATCGTTTGAGATTTGAATCTGTTGATCATAGGATTAAAAGATCTAATCCACTAATTAGGCCTACACTAATTAAAACTCAGAGAGTATATATTTATATAAGCTTATATATCTTTCACTCTATAGATAATATAATATATATATATATATAAATTAATAAAATACACCGTGACTCAAAAAAACTAAGCCAAATTGTTTTGCATATATCTCTAATACCTGATGACATATGAAGCTACAATTTTCCAAATATTTAGAGAAGTGGGCCAAGAATATGATTCCAAAATTTCATGAAATAAAGTTGGACGGATAAAAAGATATGAATATTTAAACTTCATATACCGAAATTGCAGTTTACAAGCAATTTTCTGTCAGATTCAATAAAAAGTAAGCCAAACAATTTTT
Source organism: Lumbricus rubellus (assembly GCA_945859605.1). Classification (NCBI taxonomy): domain Eukaryota; kingdom Metazoa; phylum Annelida; class Clitellata; order Crassiclitellata; family Lumbricidae; genus Lumbricus; species Lumbricus rubellus. The sequence continues at coordinate 32,370,001 of OX243827.1, forward strand.
TTTACATCTCTGATGTCTGATGAGTAATCATAAAAACTTTTTCCAGATATTTAGGGAATTGAACCAAGAATAGGATTCCAAAATTTCATGTCATAAATGTGAAGGGATAGAAGGATATGGATATTTCAACTTCATCACCCGAAATTTCAGTTTTCAGCAAGTCTGTTATTGTGTAGACTTCATTTCTCCCACATTATGGCCTCCGAACAGTCCAGATTTGAATCCTGTCGACTATAAAATGAGGAGCGTGATGCAAGATCGAGCCTACCAGACAACAATCCATGATATAAACGATCTGAAGCAACGCTTGTTGGAAGTGCGGGATGGCCTGAACCAGAGGATAATCGACGTTGCTGTTGCCATTGCAATGGCGCCAGCGCCCTCAGGCTTGCGTGCAAGCAGGAGGGGGACATTTTGAGCATCTTGTTTAATTAAATTATCAAACCATACTGTTGGGGTCATATTGGTAGTTCAATTCTCTACATATCTGGAAAATTTTAGAATGATTAATCATCAGGCATTGGAGATAGGCCTAATAGGGAAACAGTTTATCGAATCTGACAGAAAATTGCTTGTAAACTGCAATTTCGGTATATGAAGTTTAAATATTCATATCTTTTTATCCGTCCAACTTTATTTCATGAAATTTTGGAATCATATTTTTGGTCCACTTCTCTAAATATTTGGAAAATTGTAGCTTCATATGTCATCAGGTATTAGAGATATATGCAAAACAATTTGGCTTAGTTTTTTTTGAGTCACGGTGTATATACGTCATTGTGTCAGTGCGGTCAGAGAACGAGGATTAGGCGCTGCAAAAACGATCATCATGCGCTATATGGCGCCATAGAAGTCAGTCTAATTGGCAGTTCTGTATGCATAACAATTAGCGTGAAGCTTCGATGCAGTGTCCGCGCTGCAGTCGGGAGTGCTTCTGAGTATACTACAGTATAGAGAGCTTGAAGGAGCGCTATAACAAGTGCACATACAAACAAATGACGGTCATTTAGTAAGTTATCTCAGCATCGTAATTTACACGCACACACGCACGCGCGCACATGCACACACACGCGCGCACACACACACACACACACCAACATACATGTACACACACATGCACACACACACACACACACACACACATGCACACATGCATAGCCTACATATACATACAGACACACACACAGACGCACACACACACGCACACACTGAAATGCATCATACACCATCTGCATACATCGGTGTGCGTACGCATGCGCACACACACACACTTGCATAGATGCGTGACTATTATAGAGACGACGATGGGTCAATTGGTGAATTGACGCCAATGTGGAAATGTTGCATCGGACGTTGACATAATAACAATAAGAATAAGAGAAGGACAGTGATCATCGGTTGTTAAGTGGAAGAAGAAGAAGAATTGGGTCGACTTAATAATAATAAGAGAATAAGAAGAAGAAGGACGACAGTGATCGCTGGTTAAGTTAAGTGGAAGAAGAAGAATTGGAGAAGAGATTTCTTCTGCGTCAAAGAAGAGAAAGAGGAACACACTCTCAACGACGACGATGATCTCTTCCGTTGATGAATGTTGATGATCGTCGTTGACGGATGATTCGAGGATTCTGATTGGCTGTTGCTTATGTGACAGACGTAAGAAGGAGAGACTGCCGCAGTTGGCGCTCTAAAAAATCAAGTGGTAAGATTCTTATTCATAAGCATTCTGACTTCTACAATGAATAGTGACTTTTCTAAAAGTGGACTGTGTGACTTTTCTAATCATAATTAGCCTAATGGACCGTTGTGACTTTGACGGCAATGTCACCGGAGGTCATTGACGCCCTTAATTATGGTTTGCGAGAGACTGCGCTAAAGAAATCATATATAATGGGCCATTGCGGGGGTTGGGTTATCATAAGAGAAGCTGTCATTGAAATGTAGACTATTATAGGCTAACTAAGGATAGAACTTTCGTAGCGATTAAACGATTCAGCCTGCTTTCTATTTTCAATAATATTACGGTTGGAACGGACTGCGCAATTCGCACATAATATATAGAGGATGATGAAATTGTGAATCTTTGAAAGAGTAAGAAGAGATTGGTCGTATGAAAATACAATTTATACATGCATGAACCATTGAACATGCACGGTCGTTTCAGTTAAATGCACGACAACAAATGAATATACAATGTAGAACTGGAAATCTGGAATGGAATTAATTATAAAATTGATCACGTGACACATCTGTCACTTTCTATTTTCCAGTCTCGCAATTCCACTCAGAGAATCTCACTTCCGGTCAAACAGATGACAAACAGATCTACTATTGCATTGTATTGTATTTAAACATTTATAAAGCGCCTCTAGTAGGGTGAACCGTTCAGAGGCGCTCCCAGTGCGCAAGGCCCAGCGAGAAGAAACAGGTTTTGAGAAGAGACAAAGCACAGGAGAGACTACCAGAAAGAAGTGTAGAGCGAACAGAAGGAGAGAGGGCATTCCAAAGAGAAGGACCAATTGAGACAAATGATCGAGACTGAGCCATAACAGTTCTAGACCGAGGAACCAAGAGGTCAAATCTGTTGGATGAACGAAGTGGACGGTGGGAGAAAGCTGAGTGAGGACGAAGTAAAACATTAGTGAGATATTTTGGGGCAAGACCCCGTTGAGCCTTTATGATCAGAGTCAGGATCTTAAATTGTGTGCGAGCACGGAGAGGAAGCCAGTGAAGTTCATGAAACATAAAGGTAGAGATGTGAGAGTACTTGGGAAGGCGGGCAATCAATCTAGCAGCTGAGTTGAGAACCGACTGAATCGGTGAAAGACGAACTTTAGGAAGACCAATGAGGAGAGCATTGCAATAGTCAATTCGTGAACATATAAAAGCATGAATTAAGGTAGTGAAGATGGAGGAGGAGACAGAGCGACGAATGGCTCTGAGACGTCTTAAATGGAAATATGACGAGCGTGTAACATTGGAAATATGCTCAGTAAAGGTAAGTGAACTATCAATTACAACACCCAGATCCCGCACACTTGAAGAGAAAGAAAACAGCGGAAATCTTTCAGAGAGCAGAATGAAATCAAGCTTCTGGAGCTGCTGGGGAGTACCTAGCCAGATGAATTGAGTCTTTGAAGTATTAAGTGAAAGGCGATTTGAAGACATCCATGAGTGGAGATGAGGGCATTCCAAAGAGAAGGACCAATTGAGACTACTGGCGCCATATAAATATGACGACGACGACGACGGGTCTTTGAATCTTCATCATCCTCATCAACAACCACAACAACGTCATCATCATCATCATCATCATCATCATCATCATCATCATCAACAACAACAACGTCATCGTAAGCTGTTGCTGCTCCAGTATACAAAGAGATGACGTTTGGAGAGCAGAGACAGAGGAGAGATCGGGCATCTCGGTGTTGGTCGACATCATCAGCAGCAGCAGCAGCAGCAGCAGGACCACGTCCATCATCAACAACAACCATCATCGCAGTCATTGTTGTGATGACAATGTCTGTCTTTCTGCTCAAGACAACAGAAGCAGACAAAGGCAAGTTCCACCTCATTATCATTATCATTATTATTAATAAAGATCTTGATAATTTAATCTGATCGATTGATATAATTATAACTCGGATATATTGAAATTGCTACTAATACGATTTGTATATTTGTTTTGTAAAAAAATTTAGTTCATACTATGTTGGTCATTTGTGACAATAATTTAGTCTTCAGAATCAAATTTTTTGAAAATATATTGCCTTTTTAAAAATCCTTTTCGCCACGCTACACACAACCATGAAATTTCAGTTGTGTTTTATCTGATGCTTTCATAGCTTACTGTCGGAGAAAGTGTGTTAGACAGACCGAGACAAAGACAGAGAAGAGACAGAAAGAGGGAGGGAGAAAAGAGAGAAAGAAAGACGGAAAGAAAGAGAGAAAGAGAGAAAAGAGGGAGGGAGAAAAGAGAGAAAGAGAGACGAAAAGAAAGAGAGAAAGAGAGAAAAGAGAGAAAGAGAGAAAGAGAGAAAAGAGAGAAAGAGAGAAAGAGAGAAAAGAGAGAAAGAGAGAAAGAGAGAAAAGAGAGAAAGAGAGAAAAGAGAGAAAGAGAGAAAGAGAGAAAGAGCGAAAAGAGAGAAAGAGAGAAATAGAGAAAAGAAAGAGAGAAAAGAGAGAAAGAGAGAAAAGAGAGAAAAGAGAGATGGGAAAAAAGAGAGAAAGAGAAGGGGTGGATTGATCCGTTTTCATTTGGTTCCTGTCAGATGTGTCTCGTAATAACAGATCACAACACAACGAAAAGTCAATAGTCAATTATTAGAGTCGACGATTATCATCTAAACTCATATTCTCCCATCTGCACGGAGACCCACAACTACTATAATTGTCCTTCTTCCACACAACAGGGCCTATCCATTGCACACGACCACTCTCTCTCTCTCTCTCTCTCTCTCTCTCTCTCTCTCTCTCTCTCTCTCTCTCTCTCTCTCTCTCTCTCTCTCTCTCTCTTCTGTCTCTCTGTGCCTCTCACGCTCTCTCTTCCCATCTCCGTCTCTCTCCCAAACTCAGTTCCAAGTCTCTGTCCTTCTCGTTCGCCGACTCTATATCTCCATGTCACTGCAGTCGTACTGTAGCAGACAGCCGCTATCTTCAGGGACGCCGGATATTTCCATAGGACAATTCGACCCATCTTATTATATTGACGAACATCGAACATCTTCTTCTCCGTTTCTAGTCGTCGTCTTCTTCTTCTGATGATGATGATGATGAACCGGAGAATCGTTTCTCTCTCGCTGATCCTCATTTCCATGTCGCGTTTGGTTGGCCTTGTCTTCGACGTTGCTCACAATTTCCATTCAGGAAATTGTGTACGACTTTGTCCATACACAGATTATGACAGATAGACATAGGCCAATGCTACCAGTCTAATAATCTTACAGCCTTCGAGACTCAAAAAGCAGATCAGTGACTTTAAATTGGACCATTTGAGACCAGGCCTCACTCTGAAAACGAAGACTGCATTAAAAGTATAAAAAAAATAGCATTCAATTTTAAGCTTCTCGATATAAACAACACTTTCCACTAACATGATAATTTCTAAAGAGCGAAATATAATTCTTAAGTGCAATATTAACATCAGATAGAAGCGGATAAAATCGATTGAAAACATCTAAGTTATCGCCATTTTGGTTTCTTGCCACGTCATAGGCCTATCCGTTAAATTGGCTTCGTCCTTTGCGCACAGTGTTTAATCTAGACGTCTCTGGGGGGGAAGTTCCCCCCCCCAGGATTGACATTTCCCCCCCCCAGAAAAATTTCACAAAATGATATTGGTTTTTAGTTACTGCTTTCATCATTGTTTTACATGAAGTGTTACAATATACCGTGATGTTATTTACTATTATTGTAATTGTAATTGTAATTGTAATTGAACATTTATATAGCGCCGCTCACAGATTCAGTAGCGCTCCCGACCCTAGTTAGCACTGCCGCTAACGAATAGCATAGTCTTCAGGCGTTTCCTAAACAAAGGGAGAGAGAGACTAAGAAGCTCAAGACGAAGTTTGTGAGGAAGACGGTTCCAGTAGGATGGGCCAGCATAAGCAAAGCTTCTGGACTGGACTATTATATGATTATAATGACATTATTTACTATTATTATATACATGTATGATACTATCATGTTGCAATGAGTATAACTTAGTAACTTACTGTATATATTTGTATAAACACTATTTTTGCACAACTAAAAACAGATATGATATCCCCTCCAGAAACATTTGACAAAATGATAATAGTTTTTAGTTGCTGTTTACATCATCGTATCACATGAACTGTTATAATATACTGTAATACTATTAATTATTATATGGTTAATGCATGGTTATAATGTTATTTACTATTATAATATATGACACACTCTTGCTAAAATGAGAATAACTTACTGCTAATATTTGTACAAATACTACTTTTGTACAACTAAATGGCTTCTCACCAGTGGTATCCTTCAAATTTTAAACTGTAAAATTTTCAAAATGTTTGGTCCTATTATTTGAACACATATTTTAGTAAAACCTAAATAACAACATCATTACTACACATGGTTCCTGAATTTGGAACCGGTAGTTTATTAGTTCTTGGTTGGTTTGTGCAACATTAGATATGATTTCAGAAAGTATGCCCTGGTCAGCAATTCATAACATAACTTGGGAAACAGGGTTAAACTGATATAGTGCTGAAAAGTCAGCTTATAATTATAGGCTACTAATTATTATTCATGTCTGCATTTATTCATTAGAATAACTCAACAACAGGAGAACTGAGCTGCTGAACTCGATACATAAAGATATTTTTATTGTAATTATAATCATATATATATATATATATTGAATCCTAAAACACTTTTTTATCAGTACTGAATAGTCTAATGGAGTTATTTTGCTAAAATGGCACCTTAAAAATGGTACCGTTACAGTGTGGAAATAGCCCCCCCTCCAATATATTTGTCAAGTGTTGCTTATATTAATTTTATTGAAGTCTTAGCTCACTCTCATAAGCACTGAAAAGTACAGGTATTTTGTTAAGGTGACACGTTAAAATGGTACCATTTCAATGTGGAAATTCAAAAAGTTTCTGATGAGGCTCTGAAAAGTACAGGTACTTTGTTAAGATGACACGTTAAAATGGTACCATTGCAATGTGGAAATTAAAAAAAATTTCTGATGAGGCTCTGAAAAAGTACAGGTATTTTGTTAAGATGACATGTTAAAATGGTACCATTTCAATGTGGAAATTCAAAAAGTTTCTGATGAGGCTCTGAAAAAGTACAGGTATTTTGTTAAGATGACACGATAAAATGGCACCATTACAATGTGGAAATTCAAAAAGTTTCTGATGAGGCTCTGAAAAAAGTATACAGGTATTTTTATCTTATATGACACGTTAAAATGGCACCATTGAAATGTGAAAATTCAAAAAGTTTCTGATGAGGCTCTGAAAAAAGTATACAGGTATTTTGTCTTATATGACACGTTAAAATGGCACCATTGAAATGTGAAAATTCAAAAAGTTTCTGATGGGGAGGGGGCACAACCCCCTCCCCATACCCCTCCCCCTACAGGTCTCGGCGCTACGCGCCTCACGAGCGTCCTTCGGACGCTCAATTGTCTCCCCCCCCAGAAACCTTAATTCCCCCCCCAGCGGACGGGGACTAGATTAAACACTGCTTTGCGCACGCCATCTGGTTTCGCTCGAAGTGAGCGGATTGTAGATCATCGATAAGTGGAATTGTTTCGGATAAAAAGGCGATTGATCAATGAGATCAGCCACGACATTCACATATCGAGATTCTTTTCTGTTTAAGAGAAACATCCATTAGAAACCGACTTCATCTGATGTGAACCTTGATCTGTTTCTAACTGCAACATATCATAAAGACAGAAATTCGCTGTTGATGCACAGAGATAATTCTGCCTGACAAAGATGTTAAATGTGGACTCAGTCGCTTTCCTTCCTATCTTATAGCCTAATGTATGTCATATTATGTCGCGTTTAATTTCGTAAAGACATCAGTCTTCAGATTTCTGATTAGGCCTAAGTGCAAATTCAGAAACACACTAGTCATCGATCATTCTATTCCTTTCAGATTCTTACGGCTTTAAAATTGTGAATTAAGGCTAGCCTAATATTGTAGGCCGATACCAAAACAAATTTGTAGGCCTAGGCTACTTGCTACTATTAGGCATTACACCATTGGTAGCGAATTTTCATCTGAATTCCGTCAATTACAATAATTCTCCACCAAACAGCAAACCCTGTCGCTCATCCAACCATCATTGGTCTAAGTTCCCTAATCACCTCAGATATAATTTATACTTCAATCCCAAGGTGAAACCCGCCCCTCCAAGTATTTTTTACTTGACCCATCGACTCTCCCCCTTGACAGTATTTGAACCTTTCACAATATCAAAGAAAACCTCTGATGAACCTGATCTGCCTTCGTCCACTTTTGTCTCCCTGGCTTCGGCTTCTCCAACCTCGATCCACTGGGCCCATTCCATCTCCATGGTGACATAGCCATTTACTAATAAAATATTTATTTGCGTGAGGTAAAAACCCAGGCAGTGCGATTCTAAACATCCTATTTTTTATGGTAGGCCTATTTGTTTTTCTTATGGGTCTATTGAATATTATTTTCCGGACGGTCCACCTTCCCCCCTTCTCTCTCTCTCTCTCTCTCTCTCTCTCTCTCTCTCTCTCTCACACACACACACACACACACACACATACCAAAGAGCTGTTGGAGCTGAGAGCAAATAAAAAACAGCGAGAGAGAGAGCGACATCTCTCTAAATCGCAAAGCAAACATTCGTGTTCCACTCAGATAAAATAAAAATAAAATAAAGGGAGCAATCGCTTATAAGATACGGTTGCGAATAAATAAATAGAACGAGAAATATCTTCAGTGACAATCTAGGAAGAGGAGGAAGAGGAAGAAGAGGAGGAAGAAGAGGAAGAGGAAGAAGAGGAAGAAGAGGAGGAAGAGGAGAAAGAGAAGGAAGAGAAGCAGGAGGGCTGGAGTAGGAGGGGCTGGAGATGGAGGAGTGAGTTGGCAGAGGAGGAGGACTGTCCTTCCATCTTCCATCTGCTTGTCTGGTGCAATATATGCTCGCTGTAGGAAGATGAAATAATGGATTGTTTTTGAGCAAACTCCGACTTGTGCTCCGTTCACTCATCTTTCGATTGGTCCATATATATAATATATATATGTGTATATATAATTATATATATAATATATGTGTGTATATATAGAAGGGTTAGAACCATCTGCACTCATCGTACCATGCAGCGCACACCCAGATTAAGAGAGGAAGATAAAAAGAGGAGTAGGAGGAAAATGAAAGAGGAGGGAGGAAAATGATTCATTGGAGAGAGACATGAAGGTAGTCTCCAGAAATGGGGGGGGGGAGAGATGGATGGATGGATCATAGATGGATGGGGCTGGATGGAAAGATGGATGAATTGATGGATGGATAGATGGATGGATAGATGGACGGATGAATGTGAACTGGGTCATCGCGATCATATTTGACGAAGAGGGATGGAGGGGAGGGAGGAGGAGGTTGATCTTCTTATTTCGATCTGACGTCGTTCAACTTAATGTAATTTCGATTTGTTTTCACTAGAGTTCGACATTCGATTTCATCTGTAGACACTGCGGAGGCAGACGGAGACAGACGGAGCCAGACGGAGACAGACGGAGACAGACGAAGACAGACGGAGACAGAGAGAGGCACACCTAGAGAGAGACGCAGAGAGACAGATAGAGACACAGTGAGACAGATTCGAAATCACTTTCCTGCAACTCAAAAGTCAGCGGAGATGAACTTAGGACAAATAGAAAGAGTGGAGAAGATGACGAAGATGAGGAGAGAGGAGAAGATGGAGGAGGGGAAGAGGATCCAATGTCTGTCGTGCTCGTCCCTTTGCTGTTTAACCCCTGGGGGGAAAAGAGAGAGAGAGAGATAGGAAATGAAACCATCAACGGGGTTTATACGGATCGAAGAAATTGTGGAATAAGAAATTGCGCTTTCAATATTGGGTTCTTAGTCCGGGAAAACTGTATTTGTGTCTTTCTACTTGACACTGTGTCTATGCTGCTGAATGTTTGATTGAGTCCTTTCTATAGCTGACGTATTCTATTTCTACTTTGTCATTAGATGAAATGACATGTCATTACATGAAATGACATGCAATTACTTTAAATGACATGCAATTACATTAAATGACATGAAATTATGATAAATGACATGCAATTACATTAAATGACATGCAATTACATTAAATGACATGCAATTACATTAAATGACATGCAATTACATTAAATGACATGCAATTACATTAAATGACATGCAATTACATTAAATGACATGCAATTACATTAAATGACATGCAATTACATTAAAGGACATGCAATTACATTAAATGACATGCAAATACATTGAACGACACAGAGGCGTAGCGACCGCCCTCCGTATCCTCCGACCGAAGGGGCCCCCGGCAAGAAAGGGGCCCCTAAAAGTGCCAAAAAATGAATGAAATGACTAAAAAAGGTCATCAACTTTTTCGGACTGCGAATTGATGAAATTTTCCCGAGATTTTTGCCGGATGACTAAAAAAAGTTGTAAGAAATTTCTGGGACATTATGCTCGGAGGGGGCCACGTTCATTGTTGCTACGGTCATCGCGATCATATTTGACGAAGGGGGAGGGAGGGGAAGTTATGATAAATGACATGAAATTGCATTATTTTAAACTTCACATTCTTATCGGTTCAACAGAAGTCACTAAAATTACAAACAAATTAGTTGACGTAATATAATTTTGTTGCTATAATAGTTTTCTAATGATCATATTTTACATGAAATCAAAATATGTTGTTGAATATCTTCTGTGTTTCAACCAAGGTAGGTTGGAGATCGAATGAGGTGTGGTGGAAGAATGGTGGAAAATTACATACAATGGAGAAGGAGGAGAAGGACTGCCAGGGAAACAGAAGTGCAGTGGCAGCTGCTGCTGCTTCCTCAGCCTCCGCTGCTGCTGCTGGTGCCACGGGTGCTTCGTCAGCTGCTGGTGCCGATGTTGTTGCTGGTGAAGGTCGGAGTCGGCAGCGTCGATGTTTGAAGAAATGTCGGATGGATGAGGATTGCAAAGGAAGAGGAAGAAGATGTCTTTGCGATGGACTTTGTGGATGGAGCTGCATCAAAACGAGTCAGTCAAACTCTGAGTTATTTACCAGTCAGTCATGCAAACCAGTCAGTCATGTAACCAATCAATCATGCAACCAGTCAGTCATGCAAACCAATCAATCATGTAACCAGTCAGTCATGTAACCAATCAATCATGCAACCAGTCAGTCATGCAAACCAGTCAGTCATGCAAACCAATCAATCATGCAACCAGTCAGTCATGCAACCAGTCAGTCATGTAACCAATCAATCATGCAAACCAGTCCGTCATGCAACCAGTCAGTCATGCAAACCAGTCAATCATGCAAACCAGTCAAACATATAAACCAGTCAGTCATGCAACAAGTCAGTCCTACAACCAATCAGTCATGTAACCAATCAATCATGCAACCTTTCCGTCATGAAAATCAGTCAAACATATTGACAATCGAGGTTAGGACGAAAACCAGTCAGTTAGGAAACTATATCAATCACAAAACCAATCAATGGTAATGGAAAACACACACACACACACTAAACAATATATATATATATATATATATGAAACAGAAGTGCAGTGTACAAAACTGTACATATATATATATATATATGGAAACAAATAGGAGCTCATACTGTCACAAAAAATTAACTAACTCTAACATAATTATAATTACGATGTTAGACAATGAACTATGTCGTAGTTACATGTATCTCGTGATGATGTTGTGTCTTCAGAAAAGCGATGTCAGTCGTTGAGTGAATTGGAGAACGGGGCTTTCGATGTGATGATGCCTTCCTCCTCCTCCTCCTCCTCCTCCTCCTCATCCTCATCAGACAGAAGGGGGATCATAGGAGAGGTTATTGGAGGTGGTGGGGATGGAGGAGGGTGGGATGGAGGGGTGTTCGGGTCAAAGGTCGTGTACAGATGTCACGAGGGATTCACGATGATGGGTCAGTCCGTCAGATTCTGCCAAGGGGACGGATCGTGGACAGGACACGCTCCCATTTGCGTCACTGAAGGTAAGCTTATGCATATAATATGCACCTTTATTTAACTTAGTCCTGGGCACGACGTTAAACTGCATCCATCCTCCGCCACAGGGAACCAACAACGTCCCTGTGCCGGTCCTAAGCCAGTGGCGTAACAACCATGTAACGAAGGTGGACAAAATCCACGGGCCCCCGAGCTCCAAAGGGCCCCCAGGCTTAAGTTTTTAAGAAAAAAATGTGTCATGTACTTTTTCGGAGTTTTTCCGTTTTATAGGCCTTGTTAATTTCAGATTGTAGACTCTGACCATAATATTATGCAGGCCTTGTCTGGATACGACGGATATGATAAATGATACGCATGTGTCGTGTCTGTCGGGACTGTATGGGTCATCGGATGTGAGAGCATTTGAACCGTAGTAGACATCAACACTTATTAATTTTGCACATTAGGGGCGGGGTCTACAGTTATAGGTATACGTTCATCCATGTATGGATGTCGAGGTTCATCCTAGTGCCCGACCAGAGGAAATAGTATCTGCTTTCGTTTCCGCTCCCTCTAATTCGAGCTGTGGGTTTGTGTGTCTGTCTCTCTGTGTCTGTCAGACAGACACACAGAGAGAGAGAGATATAGGTCGGTCTGTCTCTGTCTGTCTGTCTCTCTCACTCTCTCTCGCACTCTTTGTGTGTGCGCATTGTGTGTACCTGTCTTTGCCTCTGTCTCTGTCAATGTTTTTATAAATACGAGCCAAGCGTTGAAGTGACTGGTACACACTGCACATTGCAGAGTTCATTATTTCGCGCTCATAATAACAGTCCCTGCATTCATTAATTTACCTTTATCTGGATTAGGCCTATCACTAATGCGGTGCCTAAACGAAAATAATTATTATCAAAGGTGAATGCCATGAAACGCACGTAGCATACAGTTCTGGCAGTCAGAAACGAGCAGAGAAAAATCGAAGAATTGAGGCTGATGTGCATAGGCGTAGGAGACGGGGGTCCAGAGGGGCAAATGCCCCCCCCCCCAATTTCGGACAAGTCTGATTTTTCGGGCAAGCAGACCCGGAAAAATAAAAAAGTAAAAAAAAAATTTACGGTCTTTTTATTTTTCCGGGTCTTTTACATGAATGAAAATCATCAGTCCAGCTTCCATTTAAGCTGGAAACCATTTAACGTTTTCTCCCCATAAATCCAGTATCTATTTCGTCAATAGGCTACGTGTTGTCTGTAGGCCTATAGACCAGTTGGCGTTAGCCATTTAATTGTTTTCACTGTTTATAGTCCCGTTAATGGATAGGGGCCCCGAGCTGAGAATGTCCACGGGCCCCCGGCTCAGTTGTTACGCCACTGTCCTAAGCCCGGACAAAGGAGGAAGGTTTGCCAGATGGGTGGCGATACACTGGCAGGAAAAGACCAAGACGATTGAAATCCGCAAAAACCACGACACAAGTGACAGAGCGACCCAGATGCTTCAAGGTGTCATGATGTGGAGCAGACATGCACAGGCCGGTTAGGACAGACCAGTGGAGAGAGTCGGGGGGAAAGCATGGGACACATGCGGGCATTTACCCACGTTGTCCTTTATGCCTCTTTACCACAATTCTCTTCAATCAGACAAAGTGGTCTAGCTGCTCCAAGATGTTAATGGTATGGAGCAAACCTGCTGACCGGACCGTTTGAAGCTGGGCAACATGACGCGAGACAGACTCAGACAGAGAGTGGCGTCGGACTCTTACGGGCATTGAGCCCTATGACATTGATGATGATGATTGATGTTTATTTAAGGCAACAACATGCCTACTAGACCAAACCGCACTGTTTCCGAATAATTTTTTTTAGCTCTTCAGAGATTGCTATCCTATACTAACTTAGGGCTAAACATGATAATTTCTAATAGTAATGAGCATTGTAAGTAGGCCTGCTATTACTATCATAATCATCAAAAGCAGGAAAAAAAGTTAATAATCAACCGGAAAGGTGTTAATAATTCTGTAATGAGAATTGATGATTGTCTGAATTTCCAACTGACCTCTATTTTTTGATTGATGAATCAATATGATAATGATATTCATGTTGATTATATTCATGATATGATATTCATGTTGATTATATTCATGATATGATTATGCTGATCCTATTCATGACATTCATGTTAATTATATTCATGATATGATAATGATATTCATGTTGATTATATTCATGGCATGATAATGATATTCATGTTAATTATATTCATGATATGATTATGTTAATTAGATTCATGATAATAATTATGATTATGATATTCATGTTGATTATAATTATTCATGATATGATAATGATATTCATAATATGATAATTATATTTATGATATGTTGATTATATTCATATGATTATGATATTGATGTTAATCATATTCATGATATGATAATGATATTCATAATATGATAATTATATTCATGATATGTTAATTATATTCATGATAATTATGTTTAGGCAAATGTCGCCATCCTCCGTTGGTGGCCAACGCCATTCACAACGGACCTGAAGGTCAAACGATCTTTGACCTTGGAACGGAGCTCGTCTACAGCTGCATCGATGGATTCTTCGCGAGAGGTTACTTCCGGTGCGTGTGTGTTGGTGAGGGAAGGTGGACCGGACCAAGGATGGTCTGTACACGTGAGTGACCTCTTCCTCTTCCTTTATACGGTGCTTCATCAATTGAGGTCAGG
>OX243827.1:32389432-32509432 GCA_945859605.1 Lumbricus rubellus
AGAACACAATGCCATATCCATTGTCTACCAATCTTAGAAAAAAGGAACCTATCCATTGTCTACCAATCTTAGGACAAATAGAACACATATCTATTGTCTATCAATCTTAGGAATAATATAACACAATGCCATAATCCATTGTCTACCAATTTTAGAAAAAAGGAACTTATCCATTGTCTACCAATCTTACAAAGCTCAGCACAAATAGAACCTGTCCATTGCCTACCACTTCTAAGGAGTGCAATATTAAATTAAGATGAAGTTGTCATCTACAAAATGTCCATCTTAAAAACCACAAAAATAAATATTGGGAAAACGATACAAAATGCGTCCATTTAAATTATTCCATATTCCAACAAAATGTCACAAAAACATTTTTACATTGAATGGTCCCTCAACTAAACAGATTTACAGAAGAAGAACAAGACGACAGGTTTTGGCATAAATGGTTGGACGCTGTGCTTAGCCAGGCATCCACACAAAAGATGCTGAACATGTAAAATACACAACGAGACATCTAATTGACTTCCTGAACTGAATCTTAACAATTGGTTACTACTCTTTGTTTGTAGAACTTATTGTCTCTTTTTCATTTGCAGATTGTCCAGAGCATCAAAATATTACGGTCTCTTGCTCTCGAATCATTTGCAAAGATTAAGCGAATTCATTCATGCGTGTCAGCAGCGTTTATCGCTACGAGCAACGACATGTGCTGTAAGTTGACGATGATGATGAGGCAACACACGCACACAACAGGGTCTTAATGATCAACCGACACAGTACACAGATCTTACATTACATCTCATCAATTACCAACTGATATGATTCGAAAAAGATGAAACACAAATGCAACTAAGCAAAGGTTTCATAAGAAATGACGTAACACGGAAAATACTTTATTCTCATCTTTTCCAACCAGATTTTCAACACAAGAAGATTTCACGTAAGCTCTCTCTCACTTTCCATGCAATACATCGTGAGAGACACGCAAGAACTTCTGACTGCATCTCCTTTCGTTGCAAAACATTTCAACACAAATGTTTACACATTTCTGACGATGTACAGATATCTCAAAACTGTCATCCATGAATATCACTCACAGCCAGTCCATGATAGAATTATTCAGTAATTAATAATATAATTAATAATTATAATTATAATAGGCACTGCTGCATTCATCGTCACAAGTCTCAGCAACATCAGAATTTCAACAGATCAACAACAACAACGATGTCTCAACCAGACAATTTCTCTGATTGGAAAGAATTGCAAAAAACATGTGGCCGAGAAGTGTCTCATTTGTTCATGGAGGCACCAGACACAAGTGAGCAAACTCAATAGATGTCTTTCCATGTGCCGTGCACCCACCATCAACATGCAACACAAAACTAGGAAGTTTTTCATTTATCAAAAACAAACAAAATAGTAAAATTACATCTAGACAAATCTTATTCCGAGTGTGTCCAAAGTTGGTGGAAGTTTCTATTGTCAATTTTCACATGATCAATTTGCTCTTCACACATGGAAAGATTATAAGAGATGGAAAAATTCCCAAACGAATGAGTTTACAATTTATAGAATTTATACAATATTAGTATTCCGGTTTTTTCATGCTGTCTACATTTTTGACAATTACAGTTCTTAATATTAAAGGAACAAAAATTCAAAGAAGAGAGAAGCTATAAAATGCACGATGGTCTCACAAGCAACCAAATCAAGTTTTTTATTTGCTTATTTCCAAGAACATCTTACATTCCAGATGGAAACCTCACTTCACGAATGTTGCCCTGTCTCCTCCTCCTCCCGTTCCTCCTCCTTCTCCATCATCATCGTCGTCATCATAATCATCATCATCGCTTTTTCTTCCAATCATTAATAAATAAATGAAAGACGCTCTGGAATACACACACAGTTCTACAATTTCCCCCCCTCCCTCATTAATTGTCAAAGAACCTAAAGCATTTAATTTGCAGTTGTGCATTGAGGAGTAGCAGCAGACCCTCTCTCCCCTATCTCCCTCTCTCCCCTATCTCTCCCCCTAGAGAAAGCAGCAGCCATGGAACGCATGTTATTATCATTATTATCATCAGTGGTGGAAGAGATGAGACAAACGAAGAAGACGATGATGACGACGACGATGACACGACGGGGGAAGAGGGGGAGGGCGGGGCAAGTTAGATGAGATCAGCGACATTCATCGGCATCTCTTCGACCTGAGTGTTGTAGAACGTCTCAATATCCTTCAACGCACGTCTGTCCTCGCTTGTCACAAAGTTTATGGCAACTCCTTTTCGCCCAAATCGTCCACCACGACCAATCCTAAAGAAGACAAACAAACAGAAACAATTCAACCAACACATCACATATATAATTATATTGCCCACATCGGAATAAGAGTAATCTGTGAAACTCATACGAATCGCAGGATATTAGGCGTTAGTCAGAGTGAGACGACGACGAGAAAAGCTTACGACCTAATTCTAGCAACGAAGGTTGAAAGATGGATGGAAATTAAAACTTCTCGAAGATCTAAATAGAAATGTTTTCAAGTTAGAATGACAAAATCTTCAAGATGGAAAAAACGCAGAAATTCTGCTGAAGTTGTTGCTTTTGTTGACCTGTGAATGTAGTTTTCACGGTTTGTTGGCAGATCATAGTTGATGACAAGAGAGACTTGCTGGACGTCGATCCCTCTCGCCAACAGATCGGTTGTAATAAGAACGCGACTCGAACCTGATCGGAATTCCTTCATGATCACCTCTCGCTGTCCCTGCTCCATTTCACCGTGCTGTTCAAACAGACAAGACAAACGTCGTCAAGAAAAGACTACGCTGCTTCACACTCTAGATACCAAACTCCACAACTCGCAAAATATGCAAAGAAGCCATTGCTAATATGATTGCTACCTTGGGCATTAGAACCTGGGAAAAAATAGCAGCTAGTTACAATCATATTAGAAAAATATCATTTATGATCTACTTCTACTTGTTGATAGAAATATCCAACCATTTATCGATGAATAACATTCCCTCTCATTCATTTTTATTCGTTATTAGAATTTATATAGCACCTCTTCAAGAAACTACTCAGAGGCGCTCCCAGCCCAGCCACAACTAAAGAAAAAAGATTTAAGGGACTTGAGAAATAAAGATTGACTGGTCAGGTGGAGGAGATGGAGGTTTGGGGGGAGGTCATTGGTAGGCAGTGCAAGAATACTACATAAAATTATCAAACATATACAATATAAATAGGAATTCTCAACGTCATCACATAGAAAAGATTTCATTCCAGACATCAAGTGCGTCATTTAATTTAAGCGAGTGACATTGGTTGAATGACTTACAATGGCTGAAACGAGTGTGACATTGGTTGAATGACTTACAATGGCTGAAACGGTGAAGTCCCGGCTGTGCATCTTGTCCGTCAGCCATTCGACCTTCCTCTTTGTGTTGCAGAAGATGACGGCCTGTGTAATGGTCACCGTCTCGTACAGGTCACACAGCGTGTCCAGCTTCCACTCCTGCACACAGAGTGTGAACACATAAAATGAATCACCACACTTTAGAAATTCAAATCAATCATACACAGCTTTCACAGATCGAAGAAAGTTTAAAGGTTTTTTTTAAACCCACAAGAACAGCTGAGCAGGCTGCTCTAAACAACTGAATTGAATAAATATATAGCAGCATCTATTAAATAGCAAATGTATAGTTCAAAGTCAATTGCAATAATTTAATTTCTCTGGAATTATGATTACATTGAAATAAAAAAGTCATATAAGATCCATGATGAGTTTGGAACGCATCATCTGAGTTTGTTAAAGCGTGAAATGAATGCAAACCTCTTGTTCCACTTCAACGTAGAACTGTCTGATTCCCTCCAACGTCAGCTCCTCCTTCTTCACGAGGATGCGGATTGGATTGCGCATGAAACGCTTCGTCACCTCCAACACATCCATCGGCATCGTTGCAGACAACAAAATCACCTGACGACAACAACGATGACAACAGAAGATTTCATTTACATGTACGAAGATTTAAAATCACAACCTATGGCCACAAAAACGAATCAGTACTTCGTGTAAGTAAACTAACAGTTGATCAAGCGAAGGTCGCTAAGTGCATCGATGGAAATGAATCAAACTAAAGAAGAAATAACATTTTTTATTTATAAGAATAACCATCAACAAAGATGACACAAGATAAGTGTGTCTTAAATTAGTTGTGTGTCTCACTTGTTATTGTAAGAAGTCTACCGCAAAAACCATGAATGAATAACTAATTAAGTGAGCATAAGATGGGATAGTCCTTCATCAATAAGATACCTTATCCAAAGACTATTATAAGCAGACACAACGCATTCTCAACTTCAAAGTGTAAAACAATGAAGCAAGATTCTGCGTGAGTCAAAGTCTCGTAAGAATTGTTCAGTTGACAGAATTATTTGATGACAACAAATGCAAAAAATGGTGGAGAAATGAAGCATCGATCTTAAGGACATCGATGAACTGAATGATGTTATCATCATCGTCGTGTCTGTTACCTGAATGTCATCACTGAGCGTTCTGAAGACG
Organism: Lumbricus rubellus; assembly: GCA_945859605.1. Lineage (NCBI taxonomy): Eukaryota > Metazoa > Annelida > Clitellata > Crassiclitellata > Lumbricidae > Lumbricus > Lumbricus rubellus. Next base: position 32,394,006 of record OX243827.1, read on the forward strand.
TCATAGATCTGATCCTTGAATCCTCGCGACAACATCTCATCTGCCTCATCCAGAATAAACTGACGAATGAACTTTGTGTCTGGATTATGAAAAACAGAATCAATTCATCATCAAGAAAAACAATAAACTCAAACAAAATAATCATCAACTTTCAACGTCAACAATTGCTAACAAACACAACCAACATGTTTCAATATACTTCTGTCCAGTCTTATAATTTTAGTTCAGAAAAACATTTTTTTTTATTGGTTTTCATTTAGTTCATCATCAAACGAAATGATAACTTTTAGTTTTAGTTCTGATAATCTTTTCCAGCAAAAATTCTAGTAAAGCTGATACTGTAGACAGGTCTACTCGTATTTTACATGGATTTTTCTTCAAGTTCTTTCTGCAAAATATTTCTCATTTTTAGTTCACACTTCATGAATTATTTTTCGTTTCTAATCAGTTTGAGATCACAATTTCTTTCCAGTTCTCATTTTCCTGAACGATTGCTGAATCTTTTTCGTTCTCGTTTTTAGTTCATTCACGAACGGAACTCCTGCTTCAGTCTCACTCGACTGCCGTAAATGCAATTGACGACTATTTCCATCATTCAATCACTTTACACGTCCTAAAGATAAAGTTAAAATTATAAAATTGTGCCAATTAATGTCTGTCACATAAACTAAATTGGAACAGTTGTTTATACTACAAGGGCAAAACAAGAATAAACTGATATGAAATGGCAACATAGGTTTTCTTACTGAGAGCCTTTCTGTTGATCATATCAAAAACGCGTCCTGGAGTTCCAACGACGACCTGCACTCCGTTTCCAAGACGTTGAAGATCCTCGCGAACATTCGTTCCTCCGATGCACGCGTGGCAATCAGCGTGCATGTAATCGCCGAGAGCAAATATCACCTTCTGAATCTTTACGTCACAAGTCAGTAAAAACACGTCGTCGTCATCATGTCACAACCATCAAAACAACTAAATGACTATCAATGATTCCATGTAACTAGTTTAATTTTAGTTCTAGAATTAATTTCTATTCCTATTTTATTCTATTCCACTTTATTCTTGCTCTAGCTCCTCTACAAATAAATTCTAATCATATTCTAGTTCTACTTCCTATTCAGAAATAATTTTAGTTCCAGTTCCAGCATAGTTCCACTTCCACTTCTCACATGCAGAAATGTCTTATATGAACAACTATTTTGTCTAATGTCTACTTTTATATCTATCACAGAAGTGTCTTCACTTATTTATGAGATCAATATATTATGAACAACATGAATGGAAATGTTAATTAAACAGTGTCTTGGCAGACACACTAAAAAAGGGACCAGTCCACATAGGTGCTAAAAAAATTACTTCTATTCCATTCTCGTCCTATTTTATATCAGGTTTTTTTTTCAATCCATAACAACTAATTTAAAATAATTGTTATTCCTACACTATGGAACTAAATATCCCCACAAGTAACAGATGGATTTCAAACATTGAAGAATATTTGAGGACATTGCAACACAAGATAAAACTCAAATGTGAAATTTGAGCTGACGTCTCAACTGAATCTCTCACTGAACAGAAGTTCTGCCTTAAGATGATTTGCATAAACAACAACCATTCATGGATAGTTATAATTTACGACCATTGCAGATACAACAATGGACAAACGTCACTCAGTTCGATCTCATTCGTACTTCACTTCGTATTAAAACTTACAATATACTTAAAGACACATCCAGTGAAACACATCGAGACAATTCCACAAATCAAACTGCTTTTTAAAATAAAAAGTTCATTAAAAGCCACCGCACCTGGTTCGCGAGTTCACGAGTGGGAGCCAGTACGAGCGCCTGGCATTCCTTCACCGATGGATCCATTCGTTCAAGGATGGAGACGGCGAATGTTGCCGTCTTTCCAGTTCCCGACTGAGCCTGAGCGATGACGTCATGACCCTTGATGCACGGCATGATCGCTCTCTGCTGGATGGCAGACGGCTTCTCAAAACCGTAAGCGTAGACGCCACGCAGCAGCTCCTCACGTAAACCCATGTCATCGAAACTGTCCACAACCTCGTCCCAGTTGCTCTATATTCAAAAAAAACATACAAGTAAGTAAGTGCGTTCTTTATCTAAAGACCAACCGGTGCTTTACTCACAAAGTCAGAAATAACTGCAGTAACGAAAAAGATAATTAGAAGAAGAAAATAAAGTCAAGTAGAAAAGAGAAGAACAAAACTTATTAGCTAGTAAAAAAATTCAATTTAGATCAACAGATGAAAACTGATGACATTATTTTAGGTGCAATAAAATGCAATATTTGAAAGGACAGACACAAAGTAGACGAGATGAGGTGGCACTTTTCCACTTCAAAATTCAGTTTTATGTTATTTAAAGCAAAAAGCCATCAGAACAAATGACATCAAGTATTGGCTCATCTCTCTAACGAAATGCTATCAGCAATATTACAATGCATTGAAATCCCTCATATTAAATGGCTTAAAACATTAATTATTAAACAAATCCAACCACTGTAATTAAATTGACTCCAACGGTTTTACCTCAATCAGTCCCTCTGGTTGCATTCCTGATGGTCCTGCGTAGTCTTCCTTGTTTCCTCTTGGCTCTGCGCCAGATGAAGGCGGCGCAGATACATCCTCATCAAAAGCGTCTCTCTCACGACTCCCACGTGACGCGTTGTCCGCAGAGTCTCGACTGCCACGCGACTTGTAGCCGTCACGAGGTCCTGCAGCTCCGGACCTATCGAAATCACGCTCAGGTCTGTTTAACAAAAACAGTCACAATGTAGAAATGCAGATGTCATTCAAAAAGAATAATATCAGCAGGTTATACTTATTCTTAAAAACACATTTTTTACCCATAAAACATATCCGGTCTCGATTTTTAACATGCTACAATTGCTACATGGATATGATCATGTGGACCAAAAACATCATTTCAGACTTAACTAAATCATCCCCATCACACCAGCAGTATGAATGATCCACTCTGGTTAGAATGTCAGGAATTTACTTTTCAATGAAATAACTGTACTTCATTGGACAGTATTTCACTTTCAGTTGAACTAAAATGCTTCGTTAGGAAACGTCACGTGACCGTAGTTCCGTATGTCATCAATAGATGTCCATGGGGAACATGATCAGCTGTTGCGCACATCATATAAAATCGGATATATGTATTTAAAATGAACTTTGCCCTTGACAGATGACATACTGAGCTTAGTTTATACGATACAGCACTCTGTCTATCACGAATCATTTTTGGTTAGAACATGTATACATTTTACAGCTGTTTCATGTTAATTCTAACATATCCGACAGAGTTTCGAAATAAATTGTGAAGGAGTTAATTAAGCAGTTATCGGTGAAAATTACAAGCGCGACACGTGCTGAATTCCCGCCGCCATCTTAACTGCACTTTGTCCAATAATGGATTAAAACTTCGATCAACGGCATCAGTTACAATTGAATGGAGTAAAGTCTAATATAGAATCTAAGTCTGATAATGTACTGTGTCAAAACTCTAAATTTCATTGATTTCTAAACATATTTTGTACGTTTATTAAGACAGCTTCAACCGGAAAATTGTGCCGCTGTTACAGAAAAACGCCGCAGCAAGCCATATAAAAGACACGCAAAATTTCGGTGATTTACACGTAATTTAAGATTATCAAAAGACTAAATACCTTTGATCGTCGTCTCTGTTTGACATTTTCAACTTTAATCAGAAAACCGACAATAACGGACTAAATGATTCAACAATTGTTTCACCGGCGATTCACGAATAATCTTCTTTTCTACTTCGTCGATGATTTTCGATGACAAAGAACTTAGATCGCAAACGGAAGTCGAGAGCAGAAGGGACGACAGTAAGTAAGTACAAGAAGCGTTCTATGCACTAGAAAGCGAATCAAATTCGTATAGCGCCGTATTTTTAAACGCAACGAAGCTTCATCAAAATGTAGTCATCAATAGAGGATACTAGGAGGTGACTTAATGGCGAATATCTAAGAGACTTGGACTAGATCAGAGCCTATAGGGATACAGCCAGAGTGTGAGGGAGTTGGAGGGATCGCGAGCAGTGACTGGAGGCTTTAAACATAGTAAGCTAGGCCTATAAACACAGTATAAATAACAAACAGTAGGCTATGTTGACTACCGGCCACTGCAGCAGTCAGAATGTGTCACTGGCTTTAGAGCAGTCCATCATCTTCACAGTAGGCCTAAGTCGTTTAGGCTACGACGTCATAATGCATGTTGCCTAGAGCAACATTGAAAATATCCAATTTCCTATTATTATTATTATTATTATTATTATTATTATTATTATTATTATTATTATTATTATTATTATTATTATTATTATTATTATTATTAGGCCTAGGCTATTATGAAGTTGTCACTTATGACGCGCCTAAAAACAAAATCTTGCACGAAAACGGGCGGCAGAAAAGTCTACTCATAATAAATCTTAAACAAATTTACTAGTCTTAAGGTTTTTCTTACTTTTTTATCCATTCTGTGTTTTGACACAGAATTATTATAGGCATACAGCCCTACAATCAAATAGTCTACGATAAAATATGTACGATTCTGGTTTAGCCTACTTAACCACAACAAGCTGTAAAAACACAGCTTATACAGGCCTATAACCAGTATGAGAATTGTTGAAAAATAACGGGGGGGGGGTTGGCCTATGATAAACTTGAAATTGGGGTATGAAAAACATACTTTAACATGGGGCTCTAAAAAAGACTGGGGGGGTTGAACCCCCCAACCCCCCCGGCAATTCTCACCCTGCCTATAACAAAATATAAGTAGGCCTAGCCTTGGCCTATAAAACACCCGGTCGGCAATTTTGAGGGACCCGCACAGACCGGGATAAATAAATGTAGTGACCCTGCTCCTGTTCAGAAAAACTAGACAGGAATAGGACCCATCCCAACAGAGTCACAAATAAGGACCCATGATAATATTTTGCTGCGTCACTATATCGATCGCTTGGGCTACAGCAGCGGCGCCCGCAGGTAAGTGCGTACAGCGCTGAAAGGCTAAAAAATATTTTTAAAAAAAATTACAAATTAATGCGTAAAATATTAATTAAAAGCTATGGAATTCTTATTCTGCCGAATCTATTATTCATGCACTACTATTAACATCCGAAATTAGCTCTATATGCGCATAAATTATACCCACTTGCAGCAAAAAGCTTATAAATGTTGGCGATAGGTGTGCGTTCATTATTTTGTGCAAGCTGTGCGTACAGGAAAAATTCCTGGGGGTGCCGCTGTTGAATGTCAATAAACAAGATATTACTAATATTATTTATTTATTTTACCATTATGTTTTAAGCTATTTTAAAGTAGCCTACTCTTGGTAGGCTATGAAGTTTTTATCATCCTTAGTTGGCAATTCAAAGATATGACTGTTCTCGGGCCAAGGCAGAAACAAACTCCGCAGGCAATCAATCAATCTAGGCTTCTAGGTTTTTTGGTCAGGATATAGCTTATTTTATCACGTGGTAAATCCAACTCTTTCATAAAAAATTTTTAAAGTGAAATTGCACAAAAGACAGCTAGCGAAATTGTAAATTTTTGTGAGAAAAGTAAGACTAAGAGAAAGACAAAAAAGTCATCAGAAATTTTATCGGAAAAAAATTAATCATTGGACGATTTAATTAAGGTCTCCAGAAGTTTCAAGCCGGAAATATGGAAAAATAATTCATGCATTTTTCAGATAAATTGTCAATCTAGCCCTTTCTAGCCTTTTTTCAACCGGATCTGACATTTTCAAAATTTAGAGTGGCATCCACTGAAATGTACTATAATCATGGTGTACACCTGGTATACACATAGATGGGTGTACACATTGATATGTATTATAATATGATGCATATCAATGGTGGCATCCCTGGCCGCTCCCGTCAGCTGCAGTGACGACCTGGTGATGCCAATCCTAGAAGTTTTTCAAAACGACAAGGTGCGGCATATAATATTCACTGACTCAGCTGAGTTCGGTTTTAGGAGGTAAAGATGAAGATGTTGAAGGTTTGCATTTCTTCGAAACGTCAGCTGGTAATAACTGAGAATTTGTGCGAATTCGAATAGAGACAGAAATTACTTCGGTAGCAAACTATAATCTCAGAACTGTAGCCTTCTTTATCGGCGAGCTGAATGAAACCCTAGAGCTGTATTGAAAGTTGCGGACACATGTTGAAAATTTCTTCATGCCTTGATACTACAACTACAGGTGAGACAGGTATGACTTTATTTGGGTAATATTAACAGCAACAGTTTTTTCTGGCCAAATTGAAACCTTGAAAGTTTAACTGGTAAACTATCGTTCTAGCGGACCAAAATTATGCTAAATCTTTGGACTTGCGCAGCATAATTATTTTTAATCAATTCGGTTTCTTCAACGTCAGTTGGGCAAGAATTCATTTAGCCCAGTGGTTCCCAGCCTTTTTTGACTGAAGACCCGTAGTGAAGAGCCACTTTTTCTATGTTGGAGGGCACGAAGGCCACTTTTTCTTATTTGAAGGGCATTAGAGGACCACAAGGCTAAAACAATAATTAGCCTATAATTAACTAAAAGCATATAAAATTGCTATAATTGAATCAAAATAGACTGTTTGAAGTTATTTAAGGACATAAGAATTAAAGTAACGTATAATAGAAATTATTGTGTGTTCTCTACTGTCCAAATTGTCAATTTTGTCTCTTTTTAAAATTGAGAGACAAGGGCCATTTTTGAGTCCTTGCGGGCCATGGGTTGGGAACCACTGATTTAGCCAATCCTGCAGCATTTCGCACTGCAACGTTACCTGGGCATTTTAAGAGTAGAATGGGGTGTTTCACAAGAATGGGAAAGTCTCGAAGTTGACATCGGTCCTGAAAGATAGCTTGGGGTACGGTCAGTTTTCACTTTGTAGATAAAAACTGTTTCTTGCAATGTCTGTGTTGGTACAATGCATCGTTTAGATGGAAGATTTGATGTATGTTGTGAATTTTATAGGCAAAATCAACTTCGTCGACTTGGCCGGCTTGGAGAAGACCGAGAAGTCGGGAGCCGAGGGTACGGTCACCGTACGGCGGCTGTTGAAGCCACACAGATCAACGTGGCACTGACGGCGCTAGGAGACGTCGTCAGTGCCATCCAGAAAGGGCAGACCTGTGTTTATTCCATACCGGAACTCCAAGCTGACATCGGCCCTGAAAGATCGCTTCGGTAAGATCAGTTTTGATTTTGTAGTTACAAACTGTTTCTTGAAATGCCTGTGTTGGTACAATACATCATTTAAACTCAGTCTCACCCAGCATGTTAACCTTGTCGCTCGAAGCTGTTATTATCAGCTTCGTCAACTCCGAGTGAGTGCTCGCTCTCTCTCTCATGATGCGCTAGTTGTGCTTGTTCACGCCTTTGTTACTAGTCGTATTGACCATTGCTGCTCAATCCTTGTTGGCCTTCCCCTTGGGGTTCTGGGACGGTTAGATCGGGTTCTACGCTCTGCTGCCCGACTCATCGGACGAATTCCTAAATTTTCGCCTGTCTCTGCTTACATGCGTGATGTGCTGCATTGGCTACCAATAGCCCAACGCATCAATTACCGCATTGCTGCCCTTGTTTCTCGCTGTATTCTTGGTTGTGCTCCATCTTATCTGCGCGTCCTCTGTCGTCCTGTCTCTGACATTGAAGCGCGTCGGGCCCTTCGCTCCGCTGCGAAGGGACAACTGCTTGTTCCACGGGCTCGTTTAGCTACCAGACAGCGCCGAGCCTTCTCGGTTGTGGGACCATCAATCTGGAATGACCTCCCCCCAAACCTCCATTTCCTCCACCTGTCTAGTCAATCTTTATTTCTCAAGTCTCTTAAATCTTTTTTCTTTGGTCGTGGCTGGGCTGGGAGGCTGGAGTAGTTTCTTGAAGAGGCGCTATATAAATTCTAATAATGAATAATGAAATGGAAGATCTGATGTATTCACTAACTTTATTCCACTTTCCTAACTCACCTTTTGTTTTGTATATAGTATGCTAGTTAAGAATTTAGTGTTCATGAAGCTGCTTTATTTTCCAGTCGGCCGTGCTGCATATTTCTAATCCAATTCTCTCAGCTGGCCCTGGCTAGCGGGACCTTTGGCCCCTTTTGGGTCTCCTGGGTGAGCCGACATATTTGATAACTGAAGTATAGCTATACTATCTGTAATGAATGTGTTGGTTGCCGAATAAAAATGTTATGTTGTGTGTAAGATGTCAATGTTAAAGGTAAGATCACTTATGTAGAACTGGCCGGCTCTGAGAGGATCCAGAAGTTGGGAGTCGGAGGAATGGCGGCTGTTGAAACCACCAACATTAACTTGTCACTGACGCACTTGCGACAGACTTTTGTCCTGTACCTAAAAGACATGTGTAGCAACGCCATTGAAATTTGTTTATTGCAGCTATTGACGTTGGTTTGATTGGAATTTGTTAAATCGACGCACACGACGTCACCTTTCGAGGTTTTCCTACAATGCAGTGAACTAGTTGAGGCATAATTTCTCTTTCTTGTTTGCCTAGCCTGTTGCTGTTTCTTCTCAATTGTACTTGGGACACGCTGACAGTGGGACAGTAGTTCCTAAGAGTTCTCTCCTTTTGCTTTTTGTTAGTTTCGAAATCTACAGTGTGTTGAAAATATTTAAAGTGCTTTCTGTCACTTTGGACAATAAAAACCGTGGACATGGTTTATGTTTACCAAGACATTTCTCTCTTGATTTTGCACCGATTCATTGTTCATTGTGTTCAAAAACATCAATCCTTAAAAGTGTTTCCTTTCCCCGAAAGTTTTAAATACTTGAGGCTTATTGATTTTATTTGTATTATTTTCTTTATTTGTAGACAGTCTGCTGCAAAGGTTACCATAACCACCGTTCAGAATGACGCTATCAAGTTCTCATTGGGTTCTACACATGAACTTCCTGCACTGGACTCGTGAGGGACCCGTTTTTCGAAGGAAAAGCATGGTAGACTTTGTGAGGTAGGAATCTTTTTTGCAGCGTCTTCATTCGATTTAATTGATCCCTTGTGTGGATCCGATTTAATTGATCCAACACCTATAGCAGATTTAGAGAATCTGTTTTGTAGGACATGTAATGTAGTGACTGTATATGTCCTCGGAGCTTTTGATGTTTTCAGATTAGTTTTGATCAGCGTTGATTGACGAGGTCTTTGATTAGATCAACTGGTCATATCTGCAATGAGCAAAGTAATGATGAGCAAAGTAATGATGCGGCAATCCAACTGCTTGAGGGCAGTGACTTTCACCAGATGAGTTGTTGAATATATATCTCAGGACAGAGTAATGCTCACTTACAAAGTGTATAGAAGGATAGTTGCATTCATGTATGCAAGTAAGTACGTAAGTAAATAACTAAGTAACTAAGAATAGTCTTAGAATATTCTAAGTAAACCTGTTTACTCAGTGTGACTATTAGATAATATATTCGTGAATTTCTCGTCTCGTTTCGCTCGTTCGTCTCGATGCTTTCCGTCTTTTTTTCGAATACGGGAACTTGTGAATCGAAGATTTCATTCTCCTCGATCATGCCGCAATGTCCACACGTGGAATAAGGATGTGGAGTCGAATGATAGAAACTCCGTGGACTATCAAAATTTGGCATTATCTATTGAGAAGCTTCACCAAAGTGCCTCGCAATTCACAACGTCTCCGTTTCAGCCTTAAGGTATTCGATGCAGTTTACCTCTACATTCGCAATCCCTGCGTCAACTCGACTCGATCAATCACAACTGTCTAATATTCGATCACACTTGTCGAACGTTCGCGAATCTTACAACGTTCGCTTCGCTCAAGCAAGTTGACGTACACGTTGTACAGCGATCTGGACCAGCCCGAAAGTTTCAACTTGTTCATTTATCCTAGCCGTGGTTGAAATTACAGAATCCATGTATAGATGTCCTATATATCTTTGATGCTGACGATTGCTGAGCCGAGGGCGGAGGGTTTGTGGTGGATTTTTGTCTCTGGTCTAGTTTTTGCTTCTACCATTTTTCTGTTTACACCTACCTCACAAAGTCCACTGGTCATGCTTTTCCTTTGAAAGACGGGTCCTCACGAGTGCAGGAAGTTCATGCGTAGAACCCAATGAGAACTTGATAGCATCATTCTGAATGGCAATTCTTGCAGTGTTTGCATGGGCCCACTAATACAGTCGTTCTAGAGCAAGTATATGGTCTGAAGTGTTGTGTTGTATGCAGTTTCTCGCAGTAAGATGTTGGATAATAACATAACATAACATTTTTTATTCGGCAACCAACTAATTCATTACAGATAGTGTGATTATACATCAGTTATTTAATATGTCGGCTTGCCCAGGAGACCCAAAAGGGGCCAAAGGTCCCACTAGCCAGGGCCACCTGAGATAATTGGATTAGAAAATGCAGCAAGGCCGACGGGCAGAGCTCGTTTTCCTGAAACAGGAGCAGTTTCCTTTAGCGCACTATTTGAAGCACACACCTTTGTCTTTGTTGGGTGCAATTCTGATGATGATGATTCTGATTGATGATTCCACCAATGCGTCTCAGCACTTTTTCCATGGCTGATTCTAAAGAAATGCCTCTCCCTATCCAATCCAAATCTAGTCTTTTGTTTTTAGTGATTAGTGATTTCTGAACATGGCACAAGCCCCACATTTTGGGGAAACTGTAGCGGTTAGGATCCGTCACTTTGTCGGAGCACTATAAGCTATACTGACCTACTTAGAAAATGTGACAATATGCAAGATACAGGATCTGTATTATTGTATAGATACCGTGGTAGTTGTGATGTAAAAGCTGAACTGCTTCTTGCATTTACATGCATAAATGAGAGAGAATATGGAGACGAGGCTAGCTTTGATCTGAGGGATTGAATAGACGAGTTACGTGCTGTCACATTGTAAATCATTAAAATAGTTGCTCTCAGGATCTAGATGATGGACAACGCACCTGTAGGAAGTACAAGAGGAATATTGTTTCATCAACTGATATAGCATAACAAGATATTAAAAGATCTTATTTTCTTTTAAAATATCTACTTCTCTTCACTTTTTCTTGCTTTAACGAAACATTTCTGCGCCCCAGCATGATGTAAGAAATCTCCACAAGATTGATTGAAATTGACTTTCACACAAAGTTAAGCTTTTCACCGGTTCAAGTTCCATCTGTTGCATTCATCAGTCCACAGATCATTGCTATCTTGGCATGGTTGCGGCTAGTTTAGGTTCTGCTGCCGTCAGTCATACTTGCATGCATTGTGGACTTTGCAGATTGCATGAGCCCTCAACCACGGCAGCGCATGTTCGACATTGACGTGGCTCTTGAAGAACTTTCGTGTTCTGCAATTGGTGACGACGATCTGAACAAACTTTCGTCTAATGATCTTGGTCCATCCGCATTTCATGTGACTCTTGTTTCTCAGGCATCGACTTTTTTCCGCCACCAGTTTCGCTTCCTTCGTTGACAGGACAAAGCTGCAATTTCAAAATCATAAATTATGAATGATTGAACACATCTTAAGGTACCATACCCAATGTCTAGCCTAAGTCTTGCACACTTCTCTAGCCATCATCTTAAAGAACAACACCACAATTCCAAATGTTATCTTAGAAAGATTGAATGAGGTTTTATTTACTAGAGATAATAATGAGTTTAGAATTCGTCAAAAGCAACCGTATATAGAAAGCCAAAATAAACAGATCAAGGAATAAACAGATCAAGGAATGTCGATCTTTTGGTTTTCCACCTTTTGATTGTCGATTTTTTGCATAGGCTATTGGTGACATTTGTTTTATAGACAATATTCATAGAACGACGCTATATATGTATTAAACTAGCCATAGTAATGAAAGGAATGTCGATCTTTTGATTGTCGATCTTTTGATCGTTCGACGTTTTGATCCTTCGACTTTTTCATTGTCGACCAAATGATTTCGACCAAATGACTTTCGACCAAATGACTTTCGACCAAATGATAAGTTACCTTCCTCTGCTAGTCTGATGCAGTGAATAATGTCGTGGCGCATTTTGGTCCTGACGAAAAAAATGAAACAACAAAAGAGAAATAGGTTATAATAATAAGCCGAGTGATGCTGGATGATGGCCCACGTGTGTATGACGATGGCCGAGAAGAAGACGTTTAATCATGCAGACGCTGGGGAGTGGTGGTGAGGTAGTTTCCTCCTGGAATGACATTACCCTTGTGGTTTCAGACAGGGTAGCTAGAGGTGGTACAACGCAGTGCAGTGTCTACACGTTTGTCATTTATGAAGGCTACAATACTTTAAATGCATCCAGTAGCCATTAAAACAGTATCTCGATGCTTCGTAGGCTTCACTGGTGTAATGCAGGGATTTGTGTGCCGACACAGTTGGTGAATTGAATAGCTGTTGTTGCGCCAATGTGGTTAATTGCATTAGACTGTAAAGTAGCTGTAGCAAGCGATGTAACTGGACATGTGTGGTGCCAGTGGATAGAGATGGCCCTCGAAACCTGCAACATGGTGTTAGCCCAAGGAAATGCTCTTGCTTATTGAATTACACATAGAATGTTATGAAGTATATGCGAAATTAATATTATGTCTCTCTTACTCGTTCATTTCCATTTAGAATAGTTCCAACAAAACTACAAACTAATCGCTTAGTTAAGTGACGGCTGATTTGCCGACATTAGAGCGACATGAAATCCCTGTTACATGGAAGGTGAAGGACGTTGTTTTTTTTTTCCAAGCGTGCAACACTTCTCAGTTATCGAGCGATGGCCGTGAACTTTCTAAGAACTTGACTTGCTTGAGTCTAGGCGCAGCCCCTGATAATTTTCTTTGGATTTAAAAATCTGAAAGTTTGTTGATACTTTGAGTGGAAGAAATTGTTGCTACAGTGTCCTGTAGCATCTTAGTGCGAGTGTCAACCTGAAGAATGTATGCAGCACTGTTGCTAAAAACTGACCTATGAGCCGCACGTTGATTCATTTTAGATTGTTTGGGCTTCTGTCTGCCTCTGTCAGGTTTTGGTGTAGCCTTTAACCCCAACCCCATTCAAGGACATTGGTTCTGAAGGTCATTGTAATGCTGACATGCTTCCTTGCTCATTCAAGGAATCAAGGTTCTGAAGGTCGTTGTAATGTTGATCTGCTTGCCAAACCATCAAAGTTGAAGAATTTTCTGTTCAGTATATTGTTCCCTGTGTATTTGCTTAATTTGGAATGAACTGCACTTATTGTGGGTACCTTTGACCGTGAAGATGGTCCCTAAGTTGAGAGTGAATAGGGTCATTGAAGTGTTAAGCAGATGCATTTTTACAAAGTCTATCAATCCTGGAATTTTCATTTTATACATTGAACTTCACGCCAGCTGAGCTCTTTGTGTCATCTACAGTAAGAATGCCACGTTCTATTAAATGCTGTTTGCACCGCTAACTTTCTTGTTTCGTTGCTGAAATGCTGTCATGGTGCTTGACTATTCTCTGGCAGCTTTGTCTTCCATGTGGCAGGGTAACGGTTTTGCCACCCAAAGTAAATCTATCCTCACACAAATGGTGTGGTAAGAATGAAAACGTGACTTACGAACACGATCTTAGAAACTCGATATCTTGTTTGCACAAGGTACGGCCTTGCTCCAAAGTAGATGGTTCTTTAGCAATTGGCGTAAATAATATAAAAATAAATTCAGCATGAATGTCAAACTTTGGAGTTTGTACTAGGAGGGGATTGCAAGGGAGTGAGGTGAAAAACCCAGCAGACCATGAAAGTATTGTCAACATGGACCACAACAAAAAACCTATCATTTACAGAATGATTTTCTGAAGGTTCTCAAAAGCACAAAATCCACATCATTTTTGCGGAGTAAGACGTTGCGAAAATTCTGGCGAGCGCGGCTGTGTAAGTTTAACTTTCTTCTGGGATTCGACAGGTTTGTACAGTCTGATTGTGTTTGCCCGAGGAACAGCTTGATGGCGTATTTGCTGGACTTCAGCTTCCTCTTCTTCCATTTGCCTGCTCTTCAAAAATTGCCGCTTTCTTTTGCTTTATTTTCCACTGCCTCCAGCGAAGTCGTCGTGCATTTCGCTCCTCTGCTTTTTGTCTTCCATGTGGCAGGGTAACCGTTTTGCCACCCAAAGTAAATCTATCCTCACACAAATGGTGTGGTAAGAATGAAAATGTGACTAGCGAACATGATCTTAGAAACTCGATATCTTGTTTGCACAAGGTACGGCCTTGCTCCAAAGTGATGGTTCTTCAGCAATTGGCATAAATAGGTTCATGTAGCATGAATGTCAAACTTTGATTTTCTTTTTTAACCAGTTTTTAATGTCTGTATAAGACACTAATTAGAGCATCCACCGATATATAAAGTGGAATATTGATCAAGTTTTCAAATGAGGTAGTTCTTGTAGTTGTAGAAGTGTCCCTCTTAATGTATTGAATGTATTGAGTGTATTGATTTTATCTTGACTTGACTTACTGACTTCTGGCCTTGGCGATGCCCCAGCAAGCAGAAGCCGCTCATCTATGGAAGCTCTCTATCTCCCTCTGTTCTCCGCCTGATGCACAGCCTCCTGCATCGACAGTCCCATCTCCTGACAGTCCTCCTTGATCATGTCCCTCCATCGTTTCTTCGGTCTTCCCCTTTTTTGATTTTATCACATTATTTATAAAAGCCATATGAGTTAAAAATTAATAAACAAAATAAATCAAAGTCAAGAGCAAACTGTTAAACCAAAATAATTTATGCAGTTCGTCAAACTTTAAGATGGCATTATATAAAAGCCATATGAGTTAAAAAATTAATAAATAAAATAAATGAAAGTCAAGAGCAAACTGTTAAAACCAAAATAATTTATGCAGTCCGTCAAACTTTAAGATGGCCAGTTATGCCCCGCTGGTTAAGACGGGAGTTCTAAAGAAGTATAGAAGTCGATGTTTAACCCATTTTAGCCCGAATTTTTTTTCTTTTACACTATTGCTTTAGTGACAAAATGAAGAGGAAAAATATTCTGTGAAATTTAATTATATTTTTTCCATAGAAATTTGCACAAAATATGTTTGTTCCAGAAGTGGAACTGTGGGAATGTCAGGTACATGAACATTGTTGTAAGATAATTTCTTATTTAGTTCTGATGAAGTTTCTAGTGAAGCTAAACAGCAAAAAATTCACAGCTTGCATGTGAAAGTGTGGGAAGCAACTTTCATGGAGATTAATGTTGCACTTCTCACACTTCTTTTTCGTATTCTTCTTGCAGTTAGCACAACGGTTTTGCTTCAAAGCTGCTACAAGGTAGTGTGACTTGCTATCGAAACGAATCCCTCGTAACACTTTCTTTGAAAATGTTTTGTGACTGCTTGATTCCGCCGGCCGTCCGGAAGTTGTAGGTTCAACTCCGTATTTCTGCAAATAGGTCAACACAATGTTTCGTCTGAACTTCAGTAAATCCAATGGCATTTCTTTTCCTTCCGTACTTTCACGATACAATTGCCATGCATTGTGGACGCTAGTTTCCAAACAAAACACAAACACAGCCCACCACCACTTCTTAGATCTCATAGCAACTCTATAATTTCCAATGTTTTGATCCATGCGATCCACACCGCCCATGTAAGTGTTGTACATAGACACAAGAAATGGCATGTCGATCGGAATTTTCTTTTTCTCAGATTTGTTCCATCGAAGACAAGATGTAATTGGATTGACTCCGTAAACATTGCTCAGTATGTGAACTGGGGAGTGGTCATTCCATGCAACCACTAGGCTGTCAGTGTTGACGTCAGTTCTGTAATCCATCGATCCTCGCGTTGATTTCTTTGGAAGACTGACAGGGCATTTTTCTGTTCTGTTGACCATGACAGTACCCGTATAGCCAAAACCTCTTTTCAGAAGATGTCGTAGAAGTTTTGGTGAACTGAAATAGGCTACCTGTCACCAAATATTTAGAAAGGAACATCACTCGGCAATTCAGATACCTAATCTAGGACAACACTTGCACCCAGACCAATATTCTTGTCAAAAGCGGGACCGCTCGCACCTTGGTACGGATCAAATTGAATTAGATAGCCGAACCGGTCACAGAGACACCAGAACTTGAAGCCAAACTTCACAGGTTTACCATGGATGATGTACTGTTTCGCTCCATGTTTACCGTAATATGGCGCCATACTCTCGTCAACGCTGACGTGTTCTTTCAGATTTCCTTTACCGTATATTTTCTGTACAGTGTGCATAAACAGGACATATCATTGTTACTGCTGTTATACAGTTGCCAATAGAAGGATACAAAGTCTTGATACATATGTCCCCTTCCATAACTATTATTCCATTTGCAGTTAGTATGTAAATTATTGAGCGTTTTCATTGCATAGAGTACAGAAAGCAAAAATACAAATTTTAATTAGCCATGGTGCTGCTGTTTCCCACAGTTGGAACATAAAGTTCAAATGACTAAATTCCTTAGGATAATTGTTTTTAAACAATTTCGATGTATTACACAAATTTCTATACAGTATTTCCCGTTGAAATTAGTTATGAAATTAAAATTTGAAATAAGTAATGACATTGTAATAATTACCTTCTTCTGGACATTTCCAATGGAAACAGGATACAATTAATGTAAAAAGTTAAAAAATTGTAATTGATTAATTACAAAGAATTTCAATGAAGTTTCAACAAACATTGATGTATTGTTTATTGCTAAGCACTTCCTGTCCATTACTTCCGGTGGGAAGTTCAAAATACGTAACCCGTGACATTTTATCCCCCTTGTTTCAGAAGTGGAACTGTGGGCTAAAATGGGTTAAGAGATATAATGACTGTATTTACTTCCGTCAACAACAAGAAAAAAAATATAATGTAAAGTCAGAACATAAGAATCTAATATAAATAGTTATGCACACGTTGATGTCACGGTTTAGTCTCTATGCATTACTGTACGAAGTTTTGCTTCTTTACAGTTACCTCGGGCTGATGACCGTTTCCCAACCCAGGTTCCCCTTCCCCAACAATTCATAGTTGAGACTCGCAGATCGTTGTCTGTTCAAACCTCTTGAAGTATGACAGTTGCTCTGGAACGGCTTTGGCGTCAGCAGTTCACCCATGGCTTTCCTTTCGTCGTTGAGAGTTCCGTGACGTGCGTCGTTCACCCACTGCTTTCTTTCATGTTCACCACGCCGTGCAGTCGTCTGGAATGACCCATGTCTGGAATGACCCATGGCGTGCGTTCACCCACTGCTTTCTTTCATGTTCACCACGCCGTGCAGTCGTCTGGAATGACCCATGTCTGGAATGACCCATGGCGTGCGTTCACCCACTGCTTTCTTTCATGTTCACCACGCCGTGCAGTCGTCTGGAATGACCCATGTCTGGAATGACCCATGGCGTGCGTTCACCCACTGCTTTCTTTCATGTTCACCACGCCGTGCAGTCGTCTGGAATGACCCATGTCTGGAATGACCCATGGCGTGCGTTCACCCACTGCTTTCTTTCATGTTCACCACGCCGTGCAGTCGTCTGGAATGACCCATGGCGTCGTTTACCCACGGCGTATTTCGTCCGTAGCCACTTTCGAATGGGTGCTCCTTGATGCTGGCACATCATGCTTCTGCCTCAAGACGATTGAAACCGACAAGACTTGTCAAACAACAGTTTTCGACTCAGCTCCTCAATTCGCTGGATATACATCTCTCGCATTTGAACAGTCTCTGAGTGGAATTCTTCATATGCAGACATGCAGCGTTTGAGACGCATCTCATTGGTGCTGATCATGTCTTCCATGTTGGAAAAAAGAAGCGACAGTGTTTCACCAACGGCGTAGTTTACTCGAAGATGAACTTAAGCCCCTGCGACATTATTTCTCCAACTCCTCGGACATAGTTTACTCCACCTCCTTGCACTTCTACTCTCCGACTAGTTCTGTCGTCGACTCGTCTCAGACTTAGACCTGTTCCGTCGCCGACTTTGTTCCGACTGACCAAGTGTTGCATCCACTGCCCGACGTTGGTTCGTTGTCCATCCCTCTGAACTACCCTTCTCTTTGGACCACTACGGACATCGTGTGGGTTAACCAACCCATTTATATACATATTGACACTAGCTGTCTGCGACGTGTCTAAATATTCTGATCTTATTTCTGCAAGTTGTCCCTATTTCTGATCCGTTTCTGCGTCAGTTTCAGAAGTTGACCGTACACATCAATATGCAATATTATCTCTTCGATTTGTAGACGAAAACACTCGCCGATTTGTCTGGTGTTGGTATTGTCTTAATGGCCAAGAAGTAAGAGCATGCCCGATGAGCTGTGCACGACGCGTTGATCTTGAGCGATATCAAGGCGACGAACATACCCACTACCCCACCGCGCCACATGTCTGAAAACCTTAAGACATTCACTTCAATGCAATGTTCTGATCATAACTTCGCTCACTCAGGCAATATTTTAAATTAGGGCTAAAAAGCCAGTTATTGACAGACTAAATTTGTGTTCCTGTCAAGAAAGGCATTATTTTCCTGCAAAACCACCATAGTTACTTTTATCTAATTTTCGACTGAGCTCCTCAATTCGCTGGAGAAACATCTCTCGCTGTTGAACAGTCTCTGAATGGAGTTCTTCATAAGCACACATGTTTCAGACACATCTCATTGGTGCTGAGCATGCATTGCATGTCGGCAAAAAGAAGCGACGGGCTGTCGCTTGTACTTTTCTCTTTCTCTGTAGCTTTTGAAGAACGATACCTCATTGAATGTAATTCTTTATGAAGAAAGTCATTGTCTTTCTGCAAGAACTTATTTTTCTCCTTGAGATTCCTGACTTCAGTTAGAAGTTCTTGGTTTCTAAAATACGTGTCTTATGTGGCAGTTTCCGGCGACAGGTTTTTCAAATTGTCGTCTGATGACTGGACGCCAGCCTTTCTGCAAGTTGTCCCTATTTCTGATCCGCTTCTGTGTTGGTTTCAGAAGTTGACCTTCTGTGGAAGTTGTCAGAAGAGATAATTAAGAATACTCGCCAGTTGGCTTCAACCTCAGGCCATCCTTCCTCCTTGTCCACGTTAGAGCTCAATGCCAGCTCTGAAACCACAAAACCAAGTGCACGAAACAATAACTTCTATAGTGGCATTTATAGGGACTCCTCGCTGTCCTCAGCTGATGCTCTAAGGACGCCATAACCAGTGATATTTTAGCTCTAAATATTTTATGCAACACTAACTTAACTAAATGAAAACAAAACTAACCATAACGCTAAGACTCGTGAACCACACAATAGGCATTTATATTGACCCATGGCAATGATGGCTTTGTGTTGCAATGGTATGACAGTTGGTGAGGCTTTTGCAGCTGCTTCTGCTCAGTAATCTTATCGATGTGCAGAGTGAGCTTCGTTGATGAAGTGCAGATTAAGTTCGCCAAGTGCTCATCAGTAAGTGTTGTTGAACGATACTTAATTTTGATGACGTTCATAGTCGTGAAGGTCTGTTCACAGCAGTGTTATTTTAGTTCCAGGATTAATTTTTATTCCTATTCTTATTCTATTCCATTGTTGTAATTTTTATTCTAGTTTTAGTTCTTCTTTATAAATAAATTTCGTTCTTATTCTAGTTCCACTTCCTATTTAGAAATAATTTTAGTTCCAGTTCCAGTTCCAGAAATTTTTTATTTCTAGTTCCACTTCCACTTCCACTTCCACTTCTCATAGTTATGTCTAACATGAATGTTCACAGTAACACACAAAACAGTGTCTCGAGTCTTTCGACCTATTTATAAGATTAGTAAATTGCGGACAATGTGAATGCGACTGTTAAGAAAAAGTCAGACTATAATAAAAGTTTCTCGGCAGACAGACACTAAAAAGTTACCAGTCAATTATTCCGGGTGACAAGTTCGCACGTGTTTCTTCAAATTTGTTGGATTCTTCCCGCTGAGCTGTTTATCACAGCATTCACCGCTATTGGCATCTACTACTTCACACTGACTAATAGACCGTCTGATGGGGATCACTACCTGGAATAAATTAGAGACAAAGGTTTTATTGCTGTTTCTGATACATATATATATGGGCAACATTTTCTGAGAATGACACCCAATGACACCCAAAGGTAAATTTTTGGGGGGTCGCAAAAAATTATTTTGGGTCATTTTAGGTCAAATCAACACATTTATCCAGGATGACCATGTCCGATTTTAATGAAAATTGGCAAGTTGGTAGAACCCAATGAGAAACTCTCAAAACCAAAGTTTTTTAATTTTGGGTCAACCGGTTTCCGAGATATGGGTCATAAATTCGACCCAAATGGTCATTTTCGGTTAAATCAACACATTGATCCGGCATGACCATGTCAAATTTTGATGAAAGTTGGCAAGGTGGTAGAACCCAATAAGAAACTCTCAAAACCAAAATGTTTTACTTTTGGGTCAACCGGTTTCCGAGATATGGGTCATAAATTCGACCCAAATGGTCATTTTAGGTTAAATCAACACATTGATCCGGCATGACCATGTCAAATTTTGATGAAAGTTGGCAAGGTGGTAGAACCCAATGAGAAACTCTCAAAACCAAAATGTTTTACTCTTGGGTCAACCGGTTTCCGAGATATGGGTCATAAATTCGACCCAAATGGCCTAATTCGTACCCACCGGACAAGGTTTAAACCGCTGTATCTAAGCTCCTATTGCACCTAGAAACAAAAGTGAAATACCAAACTAAAGCTGAGTGAATGCTCTCTGTTTGGGCAATGCAGCTAGAAATAGTAGTCATGTTAGGACAATTATAAGACGAGATATAGATCGGAAAATCTTGACCCGACCAGTTTTACCTCTTAAAGGTCTATGAACACTTTTATCTCAGCTTGTATGATAGCTAGAAAGGTGTTCTTGGCATCATTACACAACTCTCTTGAAGATCTAGTTAGGCAGAATAATGACAACTGTTAAGAAGATGGATAAAGAGCCCATACTCGACAAGTGAGCACTTCATCCTTAACCTTTTCGGGATCTTTGAAGCCTTGGGTGCTATATAAATTCCGGTCAATTGATTGATTTTCCCATGTGTACTGGATGCAGCAGTCAGATCTCTCTATCAGCTTATCTAGTCTCAAATGCATTTCTAAACAGTCAAGCAAATCAGAGTGGCCAGCAATATCGTAGTTCTCATTCAGTGCATACTGTCCTTGTGATAATAAAACAATTAACCACATTCTTCACAATGTTCTTCTTATGGGGTAAAAGCGTTCTTTTCCCATCTATATATGCAATATGTATGAGCATATTTTTATATGTCACAGCTGTCTTGATAATTTGTTGTCCGGCCAGTCTTAAAAGGATGTTTTATTATTGTACGTCACATTCCTCGTAAAACCATCCATGATCCGACTGCTCAGAAAGTTTGCTGTCCGCGACCAACTTTAAATACCGTATGTGTCGTGGTTTTCAGTTGTATCATGCCCAAAGAGTATTCATTCACTCGAGCAATTATATCATCCAAGAAACAGTCGTCTAGCTTGCTGACCTTCCATACAGCCTGAGCCAACTTTTGCCGGCTTAAAGTATGGACGTCCCATCAATGCTATTTTTCTTGTAATAATGATTCCAAAAGGCTGTGTGAGCATGCCATTGTCTTGGAGCCATAATTATTTGCTTGATGGAATTGTTTCACATCCCCTCCATAATGTTAAAGTGGAAGAGGAATTCCTTCCCTGCTTATGATTTACGGCCATGATGGTGGACAGAGAGGGTACCTAGGCTAGTCACTTGCAGTGTTCCACAAGGATCAGTGCTCGTGCCACTCCTCTTTGTCCTGTATACGGCCGACTTGGAGAGGATCATGGAAGCACTTATCACATGGACTGCACCACCACTGATATATATTCGGATGATACATAGCTTTACTTCTTCTGCAAACCACAGAACTGAAACAGAGAGTCCTGTTGTGTATTGAACAAATTTCCGGGTGGATGACATCCAACCGTCTAAAGCTTAGTCCTTCCAAGTCGGAGTTCTTATGGTGCACCACCCTCAGGTGCCACCATCTACCGATCATGTAACTGAACTGCTGCTGCTACTGTCCATGTTGGTGATTCAGAAGTCCATCCAGCTGACACCATTCGCAACCTTGGAGTTCACTTTCACAGCTGTATGACCATGGCGCCTCTGAGTAATTTCCTTGAAGAGGCGCTATATAAATAAATACTTGAAATGCTTGAATGAATGGTGGCCCATGTGAGTCAACTGAGATAATAGCAGTTTGAACATCGACCGGTCAGCGGAAATCAACCCGTTTTGGTCAATTTCGTTAACCCATATCTCGAACACCGGTCGACCCAAAAATCTAAAATTCTGGGTTTGAACATTTATCGTAGTGATTTATAACCATACCAAATTTTAACTAAATCCATGCAAATGACTGTGCCAACTTGACGTGGAATGCCCCAATGTCAAAACGCAATATGTTAATCCCAAACAACAAATTAAAAAGTGTTTAATCTAGCTTAATTCCAACAATTAGATATATCCGAAGGCTACATCTACATACTTGCCATCGAAATCAAAGCTGTTAAACCAAGAAACAGTAGCTATAACGGAGCTCCATAACTACATTGCCTAAAAACACGGTAAACGGTCGAAAATGCGTCTATCCTTCACTTTCTTATAAATTTCTTATACCTTTATACAAAAAATATGAAAGCTATGCGCTTGTAATAATTTCTCGAAAGTACAAATGATTTTTTTTAAAATTTCAGCGCACTATACCGAAAAAACAGTTCTTATGTAACGATGCATATAGCTTACAGACCTCTATTATCGCTCACTTTTATATCGTTCGAAAATAAACTATTTAAATTAAACTTAAAACTTTTTAAACCAGGGTGTCATACCAAAACATAACTTAGTCGATCTAATAAACCTTACTTGATCGTCAAAACCGCTTGTCTCCAATTAATTCCAGGGCCTTAATGCTAACGTTACCAAATCAACTGGTCTATAATATTTTTTCCTTCTGAATAGGAAAAATATTGCCAAACGCCAGACTCTTTTTTTCTACCCGCCAAACTTTTAGACAAACTCACTTCTAATTCTGGCTAAGTGACACCCGTAGCTCGATTCGTAAACAAACTGGCTGACGCGGAAATGACCATAAAGCATTATGCAGAGATAGAGTATACGGAGAAGCTACTATCATAGCGCCGCGTGGTGACAAATCAGGAGCCGCCTTCAGTCCGGAAAAAATTTCTGGAACGAGAATAGAATAGGAATAAAAATTTCAATATTTTCTATTTCTATTCCGTTCTCGTTCCAGAAAAATATTGAAATTTTTATTCCTATTCTATTCTCGTTCCAGAATTATTTTTTATTCCAGTTCTCGTTCCATGGAACGAAATTAAAATAATTATTATTCTTATTCTATTCTCAGGAACTAAAATAACACTGGTTCACAGACATAGCCTAAGTTGAACCAAATCGTGATGCAAATCGCAGAGCAAAGTCATGAATATGGCAAACCTGCAGGATCAGCATCAACGTATTTCCAAGGTCATCACAAACCAACCATTGATGTTCATTGTACCTTAAGAAGCATGGCCATTGTTTTCATAAGTCTTTTTCAGCTGCTCAGAATGCCCAACAGAAACTGATGCTTGTCTGTGGCCTTTGTGCAAGAGAACTGCTTTCAGGTTTTGAGATGAGAATTCTCCATTCAGTTCTATTGTAAGATGAAAACACGAGGATTTGTCTGGTGTTGGTATTGTCTTAATGGCCAAGAGGTAAGAGCATGCCAGATGAGCGCTACACGACGCGTGGATCTTGAGCCATATCAGTGATGTGTCTATGTTTACAAAGGGATGCAACGACCTTATGTGGCAGTTCCGGGCGACACGTTTTTCAAATAGTCGTCTGATGACTGGCCGCCAGCCTTTCTGAATGTTTTCCCTATTACTGATCCGCTTCTGTGTCGGTTTCAGAAGTTGACCTTCTGTGGAAGTTGTCAGAAGAGATAATTAAGAATAATCGCCAGTTGGCTTCAACCGTAGGCCATCCTTCCTCCTCGTCCACGTTAGAGCTCGATGCCAGCTCTGAAACCACAAAACCAAGTGCACGAAACAATAACTTCTATAGTGGCATTTATAGGGACTCCTCGCTGTCCTCAGCTGATGCTCTAAGGACGCCATAACCAGTGATATTTTAGCTCTAAATATTTTATGCAACACTAGCTTAACTAAATGAAAACTAACCCTAACCCTAAGACTCGTAACCACACAATTTAGGCATTTATATTGACCCATGGCAATGATGGCTTTGTGTTGACGCTATCCGTGAACGATCGTATGTGGGAGTCGCGGACACACTCTTCAACTCGTCAATAATTATTCTCCGATGTTCGACGTCAGAGGCATTGAGGCGACTCACTTCTGCCACCATCGCAGCATTTCTTTTATTCACCTCATCATAATTATACTGAACATAAAACCAACTGTGCAGATCGGATGACGACAAGACTGTGATATGTTCATTCAGAACTATTGTTAGAGAGTCAATTTGATGTCGTTAAGCAGATCGGATGACGACGATATACCTTGTAGACGAAAACTCGGGTTGATCTGTTGAATGTCGGACATTCCTTGATCATCAGACGAAAGGAGCAAGACTCATGAAATACACAGTAGCCATAGATGTTGACCCATGGCAGTGATAGCTTTGTGAGCGGGCAAACCAGTGCCATCTTGCTGAAAAGTGGAACTGATTTCCCACGACAGTCATCGACAAGCTTAGGCAAAAGATTCTCCACGTAGTACTTAGCATTGACTTTGTAAGCGTCCTTTACCCTCATAGCTGACTCCTGCAGAAACCATGAAGTGGGGAGAGAACTTGGCTCTCTCGACCAACAGACGGCTTGGATGGATAATTTTTTGGATATCGGGCTATCGGCACTTTTTTTCTTTGCCCATGCAGATGCTGTTGTTTTGATTATTAATAGGTAGATTGATGTAAAAGATCTTTTTATTGGTGAAGAACACGGTCCGCAGAGCGAAAGCGACGTAATTATGGCACACCTCAGGCTACTTTATGTAAAATATGATTTCCTATTTCGCGAATGCCTTGTTCAGTTGAAAAAATGAAGTTCTTTCTTCTGCTTGATGTCATAATCATAAATATAAAGATACTGACATAAAATTTTCAGATATTTTCATCTTCAGAAGCATGGCCATTGTTTTCATAGGTCTTTTTCAGCTGCACAGAATTCCCAACAGAAACTGATGCTTGTCTGTGGCCATTATGCAAGAGAACTGCTTTTAGGTTTTGCTTGGAAGAATCGATGAGATCTCTCCATTCAGTTCTATTGTAAGTAATACAGGAATATCTGAGCAATAAAATACAAGAGATTCAGTCTTTGAGAAATGGCATGTCAATTCTTTTCCACGGTTTCTGTACCACGAGAAAGACTGCCAGGTGAATTCAGTGAATTCATCGCTTTCAAGCGTAACCCAAGAAGTTCTGTCGAAATCTTTGGGGGATCTAAATTCCGAACTAGATCATTTAGCTGTGCACAAGAGAACGTTTCAGCAATATCTGTATTATAATCAGCAATTACAGAGTTATGGCTAGTTCATCTAAGACGAGTCGATGGAGTACCTTATGGTTTCGTTATGTATCTCCAAGGCAGACATCAACACCTTTCTTTCGCCGCCTCTTCTTTCCATTTCCTCAAAGATAAGAGTTGCGGCACGACGCGTAACACCGGGCTCTTCAGGAGTTCCCTGACAATATTTTATGACACATGTGGCCAGTCCTCTCCTTCACCCTCTCATCTTCCCGCCAACAGTGTAAACCACAAAGTAAATACAATTCTTATGGCGTGTTGTCTCTGAAGACGCAGCTGGAATGAGGGATTACTGAGTTATGGCTACTTTATCTAAGATGAGCCAATGGAGTACCTTATAGTTTCGTTGTATATCTCCAGGGCAGACATCAGCACCTTTCTTTCGCCGCCTCTTCTTTCCATTTCCTCAATGATAAGAGTTGCGGCACGACGCTTAACACCTGTATATGACACTTGTGGATGTCTTCCAATCGTCTTTCACTAAACTCCTCTGAAACGCAGTGCAGTGTCTGCACGTTTGTCATTTATGAAGGCTACAATACTTTAAATGCATCCAGTAGCCATCGGAACAGTATCTTAATGCTTTGTAGGCTTCACTGGTGTATTTTAAATGAGGGGATTTGTGTGCCGGCACAGTTGGTGAATTGAATAGCTGTTGTGGCGCCAACGTTGTTAATTGCATTAGACTGTAAAGTAGCTGTAGCAAGCGATGGAACTGGACATGTGTGGTGCCAGTGGATAGAGATGGCCCTCGAAACCTGCAGCATGGTGTTAGCCCAAGGAAATGCTCTTGCTTATTGAATTACACATAGAATGTTATGAAGTATATGGGAAAATAATATTTAATATTATGTCTCTCTTACTCGTTCATTTTCCATTTAGAATAGTTCCAACAAAACTACAAACTAATCGCTTAGTTAAGTGACGGCTGATTTGCCGACATTAGAGCGACATGAAATCCCTGTTACGTGGAAGGTGAAGGACTTTTTTCCAAGCGTGCAACACTTCTCAGTTATCGAGCGATGGCCGTGAACTTTCTAAGAACTTGACTTGCTTGAGTCTAGGCACAGTCCCTGACAAATTTTCTTGGGAAAGTTTTTTGATACTTTGAGTGGAAGAATTTGTTGCTACAGTGTCCTGTAGCATCTTAGTGCGAGTGTCAACCTGAAGAATGTATGCTGCGCTGTTGCTAAACACTGAACTATGAGCTGCACGTTGATTCATTTTCCCCTGGAAAATTGAAACCAATTTTTCTCACTACTACTTTAGGGGTTTATAGCAAATTTTTTCACATTAGAGAATTAAAAGGCCTACTTTTAACTAATAGTTTTCGATTTTTGAACAAATTTCCTTGCAAAAAGAAGCAATTCATATTAGAAATTTTAAAAAGTGAAACTGAGAAATTTACATGCATGTTCTTTAACTCCCCGCTTTGCATTTTTTGTCATCCTGCTAAAAAAGTTAACATTGACCATCGTGTTTTTCCCCCTCCTGCAAAATTTTCTGCGGGCGCCCATGATTATGCATTCATGAACTGAATTTTAAAAAATTCAGAAGCTGGAGTAAAACATAAATTTATACAGTCCGCCACTGTTCATTTAAGAGGTGTTCCACATAAAACCTAAATGCCACTCAGTCATATGATTGGGCTGCTAATGAAATTCAACAACTGCCAGTTCACCAAATAAAGTACTTTTAAAATATTTGGATTATTTTTATGTACAATGCAGCAACGTTTACCCTTTTTCACCAATTCGCTGACAGTCTTGAATTACGATGACCTAAAAGAAAGACAAACAGATTATTATACTATAAAACTAATTAATGGTTAAATTAGTTAATGGTTAAACTAGTTAATGGTTAAACTAGTTAATGGTTAAACTAGTTAATGGTTAAACTAGTTAATGGTTAAACTGTTAATAATGTATATACATAATCCATTTTATGGAACATGAACTTCAGTGTAATTGTAATCTCCAAAATCCAAATTACTAAAGTACCACTCGAAAGTCAAGCGCAGGGCACCAGCTTCTTCACAAGCACTGGTCACACCAAGTCGCAGAGCTTGTTTGCTCTGCAACACTGGAACAGTCTCCCATTACACTTACTTATATTTATAAATCACAAATTACTAATAACACTTCTACCAGTAATAAGTATTCTGTTAGTTCAGCCATCAAGGCTAAACATCACTACCATCAGCCAAATGACTAGCATGCAGCCCAATGAGTGGAATGACGGTAAAAATTACCTCTAGTCTACGACATTGCTCGGCCAAAGTCTGCAGACCTTTGTTGGTGATGTTCATCCCAGAAAGATTCATCTCTCTCAGGCTTTCACACCATTTAGCTGCAAAGTAAATTAATGCATTCGTTGAAATACTAGACGTTTTCTGGATGAAACATATAATAATTGAATACTAGTTGCACCAAGGCAATTTGTTACAACAAGACCCTATGGTAATGTAACGGTATGTAACTGTATTCAACGGGCTCCACATGGCCCAGTACTTCCTGTTGGTCAAAGTCTTCTCGGATGCATTCTACTCTAATCTTAAGACTGTCTTCTTCACTCCGGGCTCAGTTGGAAGCAAACAATGAACAAATTAATTAATTAATCCACCAATGTTAACATTAGAAGTCACAGGATCCAAGTTCTTCCTCCACCACTTCTGCTAGCGAGAAGCAACCGAGGAAGTGAATGCAACTTCAGAACATAAACTCAAATACTAGAGCACTGCTTTATTAGGTATGTCTGGATATATTTGGGGAGATGTATTTGGCCATTTATGTAGGGCTTCAAAGAACGCAAATGTTGCTAAACATGGTTCTTGACGTGGGCTCCAAAAGATAGGGTCATGCAAAGGTTCAGTGCTTTTGTACCAGAATTGAAAGTTTTAAAAACTGTTAAAAGCTTTTAATACAATTTATTAGTACTATTGTAATATTAGTAATCTGAAATTGTTTTTTATTTAAAATAAGCAATTTAAGCATTGACCCTATAACTCATAGGTGATTCTAGAGGAGACAAGTTTGTACAACAGCATAACGTTCTCCACTGGCAAACTTCCTGTCCCCTGTGTGCATACTTCCACCAGGCAGCTACACGCATTCTCTGTAACACGCCCTGTATCTTGAATGGCTTACATCCATACCAGCACCTGCTGCCAAGGGTTCCCTCTGACACATTCTCTCGCAATCTTCAAACTGTCCTCTTTAGCTTAAGGTTGGGTCAGGAGCGCTCTTGAGTAGTAACTTTACAAGGGCGCTGTAAAAACCCTTGTAATGCATGAGGCGCGGTGGTCTAGTGGGTATGTTCGTTGCCTTGCAGACAAAGGATTGCAGGTTAGAATCCACCTCAAGTTGCCGCGTAGGGACCTTGTGCAAGTCCTTCACTCACAATTGCTCAGCGCTTCGGCACGAAACTCCGTTGCAGTGTCCGTGCTGTAGTCGGGAGCGCCTCTGAGCAGTGAGCATGAAGAGGTGCTATAACAAGTGCAAATATAAAACAAAACATCCTGGCTCTTCTATGATGCAGTTGGTTATAAGCAGATTAATAAGTATTTTACAAACATGAATAAACAGTAGAGACACATATTACATAGAATGGTTTTAAATACCGATGGCATTCACCGATCGATCGGTAAGCATTCCAAATGAACGAGAAAGATCGAGTGAGCAAAGTGACGTCGATCCTCGCTGCAACAGCTTCTTCAGATCCTGATCAGTAAAACCTGGAACAAAAATTTTGGCTCATCATCCAGTTTGACAAAATTTACACAATAAAACAACAACAACAACAACAACAACAACAATAATAATGGTAATTAATAATAGTCTTTGGTAAAAAATAATAATAATCATAATAATAATAATTATTATTATAATAATAATAAACGATACGCGAGACAGGATATCTGTTCCAGAGTCTATCAGTCACTATCCAACGCTACAAACCTTGTTGCCTACCAGGGCACCTTGTCTGGGATACCCGAGGTCATGGACCGGCCACCCAAAGGAAACTAACATTGATCTATAAAAGCTAAATCGAAAACTAAAACTAACGTTCTGGTTATAATATAATATAATAATAATGCCGCCTTTTCTTTCCATTTCCTCAAATATAAGCGTTGCAGAACGACGCGTAACACCGGGCTCTTCAGGAGTTCCCTGACAATATTTTATGACACATGTGGCCAGTCCTCTCCTTCACCCTCTCATCTTCCCGCCAACAGTGTAAACCACAAAGTAAATACAATTCTTATGGCGTGTTGTCTCTGAAGACGCAGCTGGAATGAGGGATTACTGAGTTATGGCTACTTTATCTAAGATGAGCCAATGGAGTACCTTATAGTTTCGTTGTAGATTTCCAAGGCAGACATTAACACCTTTCTTTCGCCGCCTCTTCTTTCCATTTCCTCAATGATAAGAGTTGCGGCACGACGCTTAACACCTGTATATGACACTTGTGGATGTCTTCCAATCGTCTTTCACTAAACTCCTCTGAAACGCAGTGCAGTGTCTGCACGTTTGTCATTTATGAAGGCTACAATACTTTAAATGCATCCAGTAGCCATTGGAACAGTATCTCAATGCTTCGTAGGCTTCACTGGTGTAATGCAGGGATTTGTGTGCCGACACAGTTGGTGATTTGAATAGCTGTTGTTGCGCCAACGTTGTTAATTGCATTAGACTGTAAAGTAGCTGTAGCAATCAATGTAACTGGACATGTGTGGTGCCAGTGGATAGAGATGGCCCTCGAAACCTGCAGCATGATGTTAGCCCAAGGAAATGGTCAATGGGAAGTTCTGCCTAAAACATGAAGTGAGGATGTAAGAAAAATCCACTTCAGGCCGACGACGGTCACTTCGTCGCCGATCGTCTGGATCTTGAGCGATCCGCCGTCTTCTCCATATACATCACTGCAAACGAAATGGTGTCTTAACAATACCATGGATACTGTGAGATATATTTGCAGAAGCGATAGCACTTAAATTAAACGCAAGTTGCAGCTTGGAAGAGCTGTACCGCAAGCTAACATGATTGGAGGGCAAACAGATGGAATGCGGTGGCACGACTTTGTGATGCTCCTAGCTTCTGCATGAGAACATGTGGCCAGTCCTCTCCTTCACCCTCTCATCTTCCCGCCAACAATGTACACTAAAGAGTAATTACAATTCTTATGGCGTGTTGTCTACGAACACGCAGCTGGAGCTGATGTCTAACCACTAAACCAACGACAGGAAAATTTACTTCAAAGTAATCCATGTGCACTTTGAAGCCCATCGCTGACGATCTAGTGAAGTCCCTGCGATAACGAAAGCCATTGACGCTGGTTTTTCGTCTTGTATTCCAGAAATGTGTCGTCATTCTCCCAGTTAAAGAGCCATGACGGTAACCTATTAAGAACTTGAACTCGTTTGTGTCCATAGGCAGTCCCTGACAAGGTTTCTTGGCATTAATTATAGTTTGTTGATACTTTGAGTTGATGAGATTGTTACTTTGATATCATGTAGAATCCCAGTGCTAGTGTAATTTTCCATTCACGGTTGTGAAGGTCATTATAATGCTGCTATGCTTCCCAAACGATTAAAGTTGAAGAATTTTCTGTTCAGCATATTGTTCCATTTGACCTGCCCTGCGACAACGGATTTCTTGAAGCACCATTTAGACAGTTGCCAGATGTAGAGCACCGGCAATTCTTGTTGCAAACTTTTGTCAATTTATAACAAGAGCAACGATTGCTCACACATTGACCTGCCCTGCAGCGACAACAGATTTCTTGAAGCACCATTGAGACAGTTGCCAGATGAGCATCGGCAATTCTTGTTGCAAACTTTTGTCAATTTATAACAAGAGCAACGATTGCTCACACATTGACCTGCCCTGCAGCGACAACGGATTTGTTGAAGCACCATTTAGACAGTTGCCAGATGAGCATCGGCAATTCTTGTTGCAAACTTTTGTCAATTTATAACAAGAGCAACGATTGCTCACACATTGACCTGCCCTGCAGCGACAACGGATTTGTTGAAGCACCATTTAGACAGTTGCCAGATGAGCATCGGCAATTCTTGTTGCAAACTTTTGTCAATTTATAACAAGAGCAACGATTGCTCACACATTGACCTGCCCTGCAGCGACAACGGATTTCTTGAAGCACCATTGAGACAGTTGCCAGATGAGCATCGGCAATTCTTGTTGCAAACTTTTGTCAATTTATAACAAGAGCAACGATTGCTCACACATTGACCTGCCCTGCAGCGACAACGGATTTCTTGAAGCACCATTTAGACAGTTGCCAGATGTAGAGCACCGGCAATTCTTGTTGCAAACTTTTGTCAATTTATAAGAGCAACGATTGCTCACACATTGACCTGCCCTGCAGCGACAACGGATTTCTTGAAGCACCATTTAGACAGTTGCCAGATAAGCACCGGCAATTCTTGTTGCAAACTTTTGTCAATTTATAACAAGAGCAACGATTGCTCACACATTGACCTGCCCTGCAGCGACAACGGATTTCTTGAAGCACCATTTAGACAGTTGCCAGATGTCATGTCAATGACTAAAACTTTTTCCTATCTGCGTATTGCTTAAATGCTTCAATTAATCGTTCGGTTCAACACGCTTTCGTCACTCAACCTCGTCTGAAATGTTAATAACAACGTTGCAATTCCTCTCACATATTAATACAACACACTGGATTTTCTCATTTTCTTACTCTGAACAAAAGTCTACAGCTGTACATTTGCTGAAAATAATGTAATGAAACGAAACTTATTCGAAATCTGCATTTTAACAAACAAGTACAAGTACCGACTTTTTAAAACCATAGCAACTTAACTACAATGTATTCACTTAATTCCAAAAGCTTTGATCAAGTGAATTACCCGGAGCAAAATCATTCTGAATAATCTAGACCAAGACTTGATGCATTATCAAATAGTAATCATTATTAATATGGCAGATCTAGATGACCAAGGTCAGTAGGCTGTAGTCTTCGGATGTCACATAAATTGCATGCTACATTACATTGTATTGACAGCGATCAAAGTTCATTCTACGTATCCAGTCTGCACAACAACTTCAGTCAGGTTAAGTCTGACGCCAATTCTTGGCAGCCTCCGTATCCTGTTGTATTACATCAGCTACAACCCTCCCCTTACATGTAATCCCTGCACCAAAATGACCATTTCATACACCGAGAGAACACTCTCGCAAGCAAGAACTTTCACAGTAATAATGTTACACTCAACCTAGACGCACGTACAAAGAACCACATATAAGCAGCTGGTACAACAACAACAAAAAACCGAAAACAAAGCGACCTGGCAAAAACATCGACAACCGTGAAGAGAAAAAGATGCTATATAAATGAAATGCCAGAAAATGCAGCAAGAGCATGTGATTGGCACCTGACAAAGGGTATGTTACTTCTACGCAAAGCAATATCTAAGAAATTAAGCATGTTTCAAGTTGTTTTACAAACTCCATCTAAGTCACAACAGCACAAATGTTTAGTGGAAACGTTGAAAATGACCCGTCATGTTTTGCACATGTTCACTTGTGGGCTCTGAATTAGGAATTATTCACGAGTTGAATTATTGGTGCAAGTTTGTTGTGTATTAAAAATCACCTGCTTTGTTTGAAGAACCCTGACTGCAATGCGGGTTTGTTATCCCGAACCCATCATAGCAAAGCTGCAGCATTAACGAAAACCTATTAGAATCGTCAAAAAGAAAGTGCCCATTATTGTGGCTCCCATCAGCAGATTCCAACAAAGCTCCTTATCTACATTATTTATTTTTATCCTTCAACAAATTTCAATAGCCGTTTCTGTAAAAGATTTGAATTTTTTATATATAAAACATATTGAAATTGAGCATGAACATAACGACGTGATCCAATGTGTGACTCCAACCTCGGTGCAAAATGCACAGGTTCTAGTGTGACCAACAGTGGAAGACCTTAAAAGTATGTAACTATACGCTAACGATAGGAAATGAATCGACATGTCTATGACAGCACTTCGGTTTTCATCCTAGTTGCTTGACACTACAAGAAGAGTCTGCCTGTCATTAAATACCGGCAACTGACAAACCATCCAGAACTTCAGCCTGAATAAAAAATGTCAGAGAATCTGCCATGTTGTTGAAACACTCAGATATTTAGAATTACGCTATGATGCACACGACTATTTTGGATGTTGAGTTCAGAAACTTCAGTCTTATTGTCTACACTCTAAGTCCTTAAAATTGCCTTTCTGTTACCAGAGAGTACTAAAAGTTTACCCCACGAGAAGGTGGGCACGGAGGACTTTGTAGCGAGGTTCGCCAGTTGCTGATGGCACTTCTGGCAGTAACATTGTTGCAGACCCTGCTTGGCTACATGGTCAGATCTTTGCTTCTTTCTAACTTCTTTTCTGGTACCCAGTATGTCGAGTTCGGATTCTTCTGTATTAGGATTTCTTGAAGCACCATTGAGACAGTTGCCAGATGTAGTGCACCGGCAATTCTTGTTGCAAACTTTCGTCAATTTAAAACAGGAGCAACGATTGGTCACACTTCTTAATTGTTTAACGTAGGATTTCTTGAAGCACCGGCAATTCTTGTTGCACACTTTGGAGAATTTAAAACACGAGCAACGATTGCTATTACATTGACCTGCCCTGCAGCGACAACGTTTTTCGCTCCTCACCTGGACAACAGATACAACGTTATCGTTGTCAAACTATGCAATGCGATGCCAAGCAGCAATACAAAGACAAAACAATGCAACGCTATACAAAAGAAAACAGAACGAAAAATATGTAACAAGAGCAACGCTTCGTTTCACACTTGCCAATCTTGCAAAATAAAACAACATCACAAACTAAATATTACACTACAGTCTACCACAAACAAAACACTTATAACCAAGCTAGGGTTAGGGTTAGGCGATAAAGTTGGGTTGAGGCACTGGCTCAATTCCTACTCCGCTCCCCCGCCCACCTCGGTCGTGGTATACGTCTTCCTCCTGCTGCTTTGCGTCCATCAGGAACTCGTAACACATATACAGAGATAGTTTTATTATAGCGCAATGAGACCGGCAGCCAGTTTTATTACAGGGTAATGGGAGCCAGAAGTCAATCATACAGAGACGTACATACACATGTACACATACACACCCGTGCACACACCACATTCACACCTACACCCACACCCCCACCACACACACATATACATAAATATATATATATACATACACGGCGGTGCACGGGTGAGTGCATACAATCATATATTATGCACCCCCACACCCACACACATATATATATATACATTATACAGGGTTAGGGTTATGGTTTAGGGTTAGGTTAGGGTCAAAATGTACAGAAGCACTGGCTCAATCCGCATCCCGTCTCCATCCCTCTACTTCCTGTTGTGAAGGTTGATGCCGTGCGGTTCGAGGGTCCACAGTTGTTGTTGCCAGTGAGACTCCTTGCGCAGCATGCAGCTTCTTGTCTTCCACCAATTAGATCTACAATTTAAAAATCAAGAGCAGAAATGGTGACTATTGGAGTTATTTGTAAATTTGCAATAAAATGGTGAGGCAGGTTAAAGTGGTTGGCAATTGGAGGGTTTTTATGTGTTAGAATATTGGATCTATGGTCGGATAATCTTTCAGCGAGTTGTCTTTGGGTTTCTCCCACGTATTGCTTATTACATAAGTTACATGTTATTAAGTAGATTGTGTTTGTGCTTTTACAGTTGAATGGCTGTGTTATGTTGTATTGTCTACGTGTATAAGTACTTAGGGTTAGGATTAGGGTTAGGTTGAAAACGCTACAATAATTGCCAAAAGACAAAAAGCATGGCTCAGGCCAATCCCTGGAGTTCAAAGTGGACGAAGGGTTAGGGTTGCAGAAGAAAAGAGCACTGGCTCAGTCCGCCTGCGCCCCCATCCGGCTATTTCCTGTTGTTAAGGTTGATTCCATGAGGTTCCAGTGTGAAAAGACGGTGTTGCCAGTAGTTCTCCTTCTGTAGTATTTTACTTCTCAGCTTCTTGACGTCACCCCTACAAATAGAAAGCTCAGCCGCAGTAACCGTGTCTATTGGAGTTATTGTTATGCTAGCTACTGAATGGTCCGGTAAGGTAAAATGTTTGGCTATTGGGGTGTCCTTAAGGGTTACTATGTTAGATCTATGGTCGCATTGGTCGGTCAGCCTATCGCAGAGTCGTTTTAGAGTTTCACCAACGTATTGTTTATTACATACATTACACGTTATTAGATATATTACATTACAGCTTTTACAGTCAAACCTATTATTTATTTTATATTGCCTACGTGTAATGCGGATCATGCCATTTTCATATCCGAATAAAAGTAAATTGGCAGTTGCGCAATATTTACAAACTTATAAATTACATATCACTAGAAATACAACCAACATTTTTACATACATGGAAAGAGCACTAGAAACTGATTACTTGACAACAATATGAGTCCTCTGGTTAATTTCCTGGCCTAGATATGGCAGTCCAAACATTGTGGATCATGCAGTCCTCTTTCATATGATGATGACTCACTTAGGTAGCTAGATATCCTCCAAATAATTTTTTACTTTAATCTGTTACCATAATTACCATTGTGTGAAATGGAAAATTGAGTCATCATATGAAAGAAGTATTTAAGTGAGTATTTCTAAAATATACAATTTTAGTATTTGTCCGAATAAATGCAAATTGGCATTTGTGCAATATTTACAAATTTATAAATTAAAAATCGCAAGAAATACAACCAACATTCATACATGTCTGGAAAGAGCACAAGAAAGTGATTACATGACAACAATACCAGTCCTCTGGTTCATTTCTTAGTCTAGATACGACTGTCCAAACATTGTGGATCATGAAATTTGCTCGCTACACAGTAATATTGGCCAACTTTAAAAAATAATTTCTCAGAAACGGAGCTGAACACCATCCTGAATTTTTCACCAATTAAGGATCTGCATGTCCACAATATATGTGCAAATTTTCATCAATTTCAAAAGATACACATTGTCACTTTTTTGATGAGCTTTACACTCCATTTTCACGATCATGACAAGGAAAACGTCCTTGGAAAACACACTAATGATGAAACTAATCAGGTACTGACTATATATCTGATGAGCACCAATGTGTCTCAATATAAAACCAGTACAAGTATTATTATATCTCATTCCTACCTGCTGACATGATGTCCAAAACTTGAGTGAGAATTAGCGTCTGTGCTATGTTTACTAATTTTTATATTAAAAACAAAAAATAGCTCCATCCAGGTTCTTGCACATTTGGAAAGAGCACAAAAATCTGATATCACAAAAAATATTTCAGCCCTCTATCTCGTTTCTTGACCGAGATATAACAGTCCAAACTCGGTGGTTCATGCTGTTTTCTCACGGAACGATTTTTGATCATTAACTTCAAAAATTAATATCTCGGTCAAATTTTGAGATATTCTGCTCATATTCTCATATTCTGCTCAACTTTTCACGGTTATTCCTTATATTGCATATAGTTTATGTACAAAAATTTTCAGAAAAATCCAAAGGGGTGTGGTGGCAAATTGTCATTTTACTGGTTGAGTTGACATGGAATGACCCACGGACAAACAGCTAGTAAAACTATAAACTTGCAGCAGGCTGTGCATAGCCATCATTTGCTACAAGCTAGATGGCCCTGTACTGGATACCTGCAACGAGCTACCCAGAGAAAACCCTCCTCTCAGATCTATTACTCTCTCCCCATCCACCCCACAATCGCATGCCTTGTCAAACTGACCGTGGGAAACTATTGATTGCTCTAATTTGACTTACTTTGACTTATGGCTTTGACGATGCTTTCGCACATGACAGCCGCCCAGCTATGGAAAATCTCCACTTCTCTCTCCATATTTGAGTTTCATGATCAGTTGGTGTGAATGGCGACTGATCAGGTCTCTCCCTCTTCCGTGGTTCAGATTTAGCCAGGACCAGGTCCTGTTGCCCAGGGGGAGACGACGAGGACATACTGAACCATCCCCCCTCTAATTAACGGACCATTATATACCTTGAAAGACGGCTACTTACAATCGTCGGTTTAGTGAATGCTATAATTATTATAATGTCCCAATTGTACATCACGGAAGGCAATGCAAGTGTAAATTTAAGAAAGTGAAAACAAATTTTAAAAAAATGTTAATTAAATTTTTTTTTTAATTTAAAAATAAATACCTTTTTTCGGGGCGCTGCAATAAAAGTGAGTCGGTCGGGTTACCGGAAACACAATAATCTTTTTAGGCCTTAAGAGCCGCACATAGAATGGAAGGGTTTTTTGGTCTTGCACAAAACACCTCCAGAAAATGCTGTATGGCAACTTTCATGCCAGACTGACGACAACATACCTGACTTCCACTTTGTCTGAGAAAGTTACTCGACGAGACTTCTTGTTGGGAATGTGGTCCGTTGCATCGTTGTCACCACCACCCAAGTCAGACAACGGTTTCCTCGTCTTCAGGATCTACAGAGCAACCACATTTGACAACAGTTGTTCACCGGCAACAACAGCTGTACCTTAAAGTTAGGTCTGAGGCAGCCATCAGTTTGAAGAGTAATCTACTTCATTTCCTAGCCTCGTCTGTGAGGGTGGGTGACCTAGTCCTCTCCCGCGCCATGTCATCTTCCAACTAACAGCGCATGGTCACTGCATTCGCTAACCCATCACCCATTTGCCCCGAGAATATCTGCTGAAAACATGGGCTTAACGAAAAAAATGAATGGGTAAAAGGTTAATTATAGCTGATCAGCTAAGTGTGCAGATGCAACAAACATCCTGAACCAAATTCCTGCAAGGAGGAACCCCTAACTTCTCAATTCACAGCCAGTAAGTCACTTCATTTAAATTTAGTCTGGGCACAGATAATGATGGGAGGCCAGTCCTTTCCTCGCCACTTGATTTTTTTGCCGACACCATTTTAATACCTGATGACATATGAAGCTACAATTTTCCAAATATTTAGAGAAGTGGACCAAGAATATGATTCTAAAATTTCATAAAATAAAGTAGAACGGATCAAAAGATATGAATATTTAAACTTCATATACCGAAATTGCTTGTTCTTCGTCTGCACTCAGCTGAGTCGGTCGGTCGTCAACGGAAGACAGACGATGACGCCCTGCTGCGTTCTCCGGGACGACTTTAGCGTCCCTTTTGGCGTCGACCTCGCCATCGTCTTGGCCGTCCGATGTCGGAGTTCCTGTAGTCTGTTGCGACGAGAGTGGATGTGGAATAACTTTCTCCACAATAGCCTCGAACCAGGCTCCCATAGCCTCGAACCAGGCTCCCGTGGCCTCGTCACGAGCATCCACGACATCTCCGACCTGAATGTAATAGAGACAAAGAAGAGACTCTTCTGCATTATACGTCTCGGTCAACTGTACATTTCCGTCAGTATAATTTCCTGAAACGATAGTATTCAATGTGCTGCAAGTGATTGATTAAAAGAAAATATAGCAATCAAGTTTTGCCTTAACAAATCATGCTTCTCTGTCTGTCTCATCGTGTGGCACAATATCTAATAGCAAGAAGCAAAGCTCCAAATACAAGGTTAACCAAGATAGCCACCCCAAATCAGATGCAAAACTACCAAATAGCATGTTTCTTGTGTGACCCTACCCCTAAGAAGCTCACGATATACCAAACGTAAAAAATTGTCTTCTCCCTCCCTCCCTCCCTCCCTCCCTCCCTCCCTCCCTCCCTCCCTCCCTCCCTCCCTCCCTCCCTCCCTCCCTCCCTCCCTCCCTCCCTCCCTCCCTCCCTCCCTCCCTCCCTCCCTCCCTCCCTCCCAATTTTCTGTCAGATTCAATAAAAAGTAAGCCAAACAATTTTTTTACATCTCTGATGTCTGATGAGTAATCATAAAAACTTTTTCCAGATATTTAGGGAATTGAACCAAGAATAGGATTCCAAAATTTCATGTCATAAATGTAAAGGGATAGAAGGCTATGGATATTTCAACTTCATCACCCGAAATTTCAGTTTTCAGCAAGTCTGTTATTGTGTAGACTTCATTTCTCCCACATTATGGCCTCCGAACAGTCCAGATTTGAATCCTGTCGACTATAAAATGTGGAGCGTGATGCAAGATCGAGCCTACCAGACAACAATCCATGATATAAACGATCTGAAGCAACGCTTGTTGGAAGTGCGGGATGGCCTGAACCAGAGGATAATCGATGTTGCCGTTGCAAGGGCGCCAGCACCCTCAGGCTTGCGTGCTAGCAGGAGGGGGACATTTTGAGCATTTTATTTAATTAAATTATCAAACCATACTGTTGGGGTCATATTGGTAGTTCAATTCTCTACATATCTGGAAAATTTTAGAATGATCAATAATCAGGCATTGGAGATAATAGGGAAACAGTTTATCGAATCTGACAGAAAATTGCTTGCAAACTGCAATTTCGGTATATGAAGTTTAAATATTCATATCTTTTTATCCGTTCAACTTTATTTCATGAAATTTTGGAATCATATTCTTGGTCCACTTCTCTAAATATTTGGAAAATTTTAGCTTGATATGTCATCAGGTATTAGAGATATATGCAAAACAATTTGGCTTACTTTTTTTGAGTCACGGTGTATATTAAATCGCTGAAAAAATTTTCTTCACTCAAACAGGTCTTGCATTTTAAGTTCCGCTGTAGCCTGTTACCCGTAATACACTGTGGAAGAATAATGATACATCACTGCATTTTCCCATTTAGAATCTAAATCTCATGCCTCATTTGACAGTGTGATGCTTTATTTGCAAAGGACACGTTATTTGCATACTAAAAGAGTGATATCTAATGCCATGAGATTCTACAAACATCCTTTCCAAGAGATTACATCCGCAATAATCAATGCTAAACAAAATATGCATACTTCGTCCTCCGCTTCCTTGTGAGAAGCTGAAGCAACCGGACGATACGTGGAACTCGAGTCGGTCGACGCTTCATCAACTGGACCTCTGAAGAGAATCTGAACCGTTTCGTTGAGGCCAACGCTGTAGTCAAACAGAGTGTGGCCATCAACCATCTATATAAATAAAAATGTAACTGCGTTTACACGAATCTTAGGGACCAAGGATCTTGGAAAGTACTCGACCGATTCTTTTCAAAATTGCAGCAAAACGTTCCGTTTCGATAGGCGAAGGTTTGCATAATGCTTTTTTGCTAAAATCTTTTACAACAAAAAAACAACTTTCACTTCGATTCGACCGATTTCCAGTTCAAAATGCGCTATACAAGTCTTGCGGAACCACCGTTTTCAAACGAGCCCGATTTGGGTCAAGGCATGCATAATTATTGATGGTTGGGTCAAGGCATGCATAATTATTGACGGGTTGAATTTGAACTCGGAATCGCTTGAATCGAAGTGAAAGTATTTCTTCTCAAGATTTTAGCAAAAAAGAATTATGCAAACCCGCGCCTATTCGAACGGCAATTTTTAAATTTCACAGATCTACCGTTTTCAACACATAGCAACTTTGCAAATTCTACCGTTTTCAAAACATACGCCCGTTGATAAGTGTCTTCCGTTTTGTAGCGCATTTCAACACATTGGATTGCGGCCTAAAAAAACAAATGATCAAATTCTACCGTTTTCAACACATAGCAACTTTGCAAATTCTACCGTTTTCAAAACATACGCCCGACCCTCCCTCCCTCCCTCCCTCTCTCCCTCTCTCCCTCCCTCCCTTGAGGCCTTTTTATTCAAGCGTTTTAGGCCGCAATCCGCTACCGGGAAGGGACCTCCCTCCCTCCCTCTCTCCCTCCCTCCCTCTCTCCCCCTCCTTCCCTCCCTCCCTCCCTCCCTCCCTCCCTCCCTCCCTCCCTCCCTCCCTCCCTTGAGGCCTTTTTATTCAAGCGTTTTAGACCGCAATCCGCTACCGGGAAGGGACCTCCCTCCCTCCCTCCCTCTCTCCCCCCCTCCCTCCCTCCCTCCTTCCCTCCCTCACTCCTTCCATCCCTCCCTCCCTCCCTCCATGCGCATGCGCCCGTCGATAAGCCTTGCCTTTCAATTCGTGCGCCTTTCAAACGGTGGTTCAATTGTGTTCCGTTTATGTAGCGCATTTCAACACATTTGATTGCGGCCTTTTTTACTGACGCGCTTTAGGGCGCTATCCGCGTCGCTGTCCGGGGAGGGGGAAGGGGAGGAGGGGCAGGGGAAGGGGGGAGGGGAAGGAGGAAAG
This sequence comes from Lumbricus rubellus, assembly GCA_945859605.1. NCBI lineage: Eukaryota > Metazoa > Annelida > Clitellata > Crassiclitellata > Lumbricidae > Lumbricus > Lumbricus rubellus. Next base: position 32,435,853 of record OX243827.1, read on the forward strand.
GGGAGGAAGGGGGTGGGGGAGGGGGAGGGGGAAGGGGTGGGGGAGGGGAGGACGGTCTTTTCTGCCACAGCAACGCGTGGCCGGGTTCAGCTAGTCTACAATATTTAAAAGAAATCAATTCCATTAGCCTAAATGACAACACTGCCTTCTGAACGTTGGACTTCAAGGCAGACTACAGCTTCGGGCAACGTTGGTCAGGAGCGAACGCCATACCCTGCACGGTCTCTTCGGATGAGCGGCCGAGATACGCATAGAGCACTCGTGTCAGCATCCAGTCAAGGCCAGTAACAAGTTGGTATACACTGGTTTTCAGCTCGGTGTGTAAAAACCACTACGTTGTGTTTCACAAGTTTAGAAAATTGATTTGGGGTATACAGCCGAAATTCGTTGGGTGGGTGGGTGGGTGGGTGGGAGGCAGGCAGGCAGGCAGGGAGGGAGGGAGGGAGGGACGGAGGGAGGGAGGGAGGATTCGGCTTTAGGGGATTCAGGACGCATCCTCTGAAACAACCAATGGGTTAATCTCTAGAACGGCTCGGTAGCCATCCCGTGACAGCGCTCTATTCTGCGCTCATCCATGGCCACCGTTTTGTCTACTTGCCACAGAGCCGTTCCAGAGATTAAGCCAACAATGATTAGTGCATAGTGCAATTGTATTACAGATGTACTGTTAAATATTGCACTAGATTACTTACTTATTAAAAATAATATTACACCACATTACTTGTTAGGTTTTTAATTATCGCCACGCGGCACGGCTTGAATATGGAAATTACTTTTCGGATTGGACTTTTAACTTGTGTCAAGAAACTGAGGTCGACAGAAAATGTCGTTATGTAGCGAAGCAACTTTTACCTCCTTTCCGCCGTAAAACAAACGCTGGTGTTCGCATGGGGCATCGAACGGCTCAACGAGCTTTTCTCTCAATTCTTCTACCTTCGTCAGCTTCGACAGGGCATCGACGCGAATGGACTTGCGTCCGTCCATGGTACGCACGTGTATCCACATTATTTGATACTATTGTGGAAAAAGTAATTTCACGAAATTTAACGATAATCAAACGTAACTTAAATCACATCCGTCCAAAATTGGCGGCGGCAAACTGATTGACAGCATGCTTCTTACACCATGATTGACAGCAAAACATAGACTCAGGGATGCCACTCTGAATTTAAAAAGGGTCATATCCGGTACATAAATGGCTATAAAAGCTAGACTGGTTCTACACATTGACAAAATAGGCTATGTGGAATTATTCGTTGAAAGTTGTAGGCCTACTGAAATAAGGTTTACAACGCATACCAACTTTCAGTTGAATTGTTTACAGTTCAACAACAGTAGGCCTAACATACAGAGCTTTTGTTAAGAACTAATTATGCTGCCTAAACTTCGATTACGAAATATTTCACAGACCTTCCTAGATATTGTAGGCTGGTCCAGCGGTTCTCAACCTTTTCAGACTCACGGACCCCTTTCTAATTTTTGGTCTCGGTCACGGACCCCCACTGAAATTTGATGCCTCTGGTGCATTATCGTGACTGCAGGCCCATGACTATAATCTATAATATTAGGCCCATATAGCCTATAATAGGCTACGTACCTCTGCATGACCCTACCCCTAAGAAGCTCACGATATACCAAACGCAAAAAATTGTCTTAGAACTGCAGAAAGTTCTCAACTGCAATATATTCGTCTGCTCTCAATCTATCCATTCCATGACCGACCGACCCTCCCTCCCTCAATGACCCTTAGATCCTCCCTCCCTCTCTCTCTCTCTCTCTCTCTCTCTCTCTCTCTCTCTCTCTCTCTCTCTCTCTCTCTCTCTCTCTCTCTCTCTCTCCATAACCCCTCCTTATCATGTCCATCCCTCGCCCCTTCCTCTTCTTTTCTTTAAATGCCATGATTTGTGGTCTTTCCTATAAAGAAGTCGCTAACACTTCACACCCATGGCCGCCTCACGCTCACAGTGCCACACGGCTTAAGCGGCTGCTATAATAGTTCTTCTACTTGTACTAGGGAACAACCTGCAAATGCTTAATAAACAAATAACAAATATTAAGTATGCACACAAGTCTCCTGTTATAGATCTATGCACTGTGTATGTACTACAGAAAGTGTCAGTTACATTAATGTGTTTACAGCATTTACATCGGGCCCCCATACATTTAAACGACCCTCCCGGTTCGCGTGGACCTATAGGCGTGTTATTCTTACGTGGAGCTAGCAGTTCTCCTAAGTTTTTATTTCTAGAAAAAGCAGATATTATTCTATAGCCGCTAAATAAAAAAGAGTCCTGGAGAAGTTTCTTCCATTCATAAACCAGTTTAGTCGCCAGAGAGCTGTAAGGAATGACAATAGGTAGAACTTTTGCTTTATTGTGTGTGTTGTTGGATCTAGGCCTGTAATCCGTCCAAATGTCTAATTTAATTTTTCTTAGTTTTCTTATGCTATAACCGCGTATTTTAAGACTATTGAAGAGAATTAGGCAGGCCTGATCATAATCGTTTTTAAAAGAAGAGAGTCTTTTAAAACCCTAAAAGTTGTGATTTTACTATACCCATGAATGTGTGCAGAGGATGGAAAGATGAGTGGTGTAGCAGTTGATGTGTGTCTGTGTCCTTGAAATAAACCTTAGTTTGAAGTGTTATTAAGTCATTCTGCGTATGTTTGAATACAGTAGTGTCCAGAAAATTTACGGCCGTGCCACTATAATTTAACGTAATTTTTATATAAGGTATTATGGAGTTGAGAAAATGCTCGAATTGCTTAAGTTCGTCTACTGTACCAGGCCAAAGAAAAAACACATCATCAAGAAATCTAAAGAAGTCCTCTGGTTTTATGCGGAAGCCAGTGCATGCATTATTATCAAATTCCAGGAGATAAATGTTAGCCAGATTGGGAGCATCCTAAGATGCCATGCACTATCTACATAAAATCTCATCTTACGAAAGTCAAAACTGCATGATCTTACCCAAACTGTCTCTGAGCACTGATGTGAATGTCGAGTTGCAGTAGGGGATATGCTCTCGTTGCTGAATGGCATTAACGACGATCCCCAGCTGCGTGAGCACGGATGTGTCGTCCGCATTTTTACAGTGTAATTGCATTGCCGTGCTTGTATGATGTGGCCGATTGATGACCATCTCAGCCAAAAGAGGATTCCTCGGAATAGTATTCAGGCAATTGCCCGACGTATTGCAGCTGCAAGTCTCGTTGCAAACAAGAGCAGTTTTAAAGCAAGGGCAACGTGTCGATAGGCATCTGCTCGTCTTGCAACTGCAACATCCGTTGCTTACCTGGACAACAGATACAACGGCTGCCCATTGGGTTTCATCAGTTACCAGACTTGTAATAATCTGCAGTCTGAACGAAATCTCTTGATTGCTACAACTTAACTTTTTGTACAGAATGAAGGAGCTTCCTCTTCATTTCATCCAATTCTTATCACGTCGCTCCACCTTCTTCAGTCTCGAATTTGTGCATACGTACACCGAAGTTGCAATTCCTCTCACATAATACAACACACTGGATTTCTCATTTTATTACTATGAACAAAAGTCTACAGCTGTACATTTGCTGAAAATAATGTAATGAAACGAAACTTTTTCGAAATCTGTATTTTAACAAACAAGTGCAAGTACCGACATTTTAAAACCATAGCAACTTAACTACAATGTATTCACTTATTCCAAAAGCTTTGGTCAAGTGAATTACCCGGAGCAAAATCTGGTCTGGTTACTCAGACTTTCTCTGATGCTATTGCAGCAGTCGTCAATCTCGTCGACGTTGATCGTAGGAGGCTCAGCTGCTGCACCGTGTCTAGCAACGCTTCGTGGTACATCCGATTTTCTTGCACCGACAACATCCGTCGCTTATCTGGACAAAAAAATGCCTACCCTAATACCAGTTGTCACCTTAAGGCATTGGCAATCCAGCCCACTCCTACTGAATGTTCTAGACGTAAGGTCAGACTACAATACTGTAGGCCTACTTCAAGTACCATAAAGTACCTCTAATAATATATTGTTGCCCTATGGCACCCCTACTACATCTCATCAGACGTGCAATTTAAATTCATGCATGAATTAATGATTGAATGAATTAATCATCCTAAGATGCCATGCACTATCCACATAAAATCTCATCTTACGAAAGTCAAAACTGATCTTACTCAAACTGTCTCTCAACGCTGATGTGAGTGTTGAGTTCCTGTAGGCGATGTACATGTACTTTTGTTTCTGCAGATTCTGCTGGATGGCAGCGACGACCATCCCCACCTGCGTCAACCCGGCGTTTATGCTATTGGCTTCAGTAGCCGCTGCGCCCTCCACTCCTGACTTCTTAATCCTCTCGGACCCCGCCAGATCAACGAAATAAATCTTGCCTATAAAATTCATAACATAATCAAATCTTCCATCTAAACGATGTATTCTACCAACACAGGCCTTGCAAGAAACAGTTTTTATCTATGATCAAGGTCCATCTTTATAGATAGCTGTTCTACTTGTCGTTGTACTCAACCAGCCGTGCCTAAGCGTATTCATAATCAGGGACGTAACTAGCGTTGGGGCTTGGGGGGCTTAAGAGTTTTGGATGTTGAGTTCAGATACTTCTGTCTTATTGTCTACACTGTAAGGCCTTAAAATTGCCTTTCTGTTACCAGAGAGTACTAAAAGTTTGCCCCACAAGAAGGTGGGCACGGAGGACTTTGTAGCGATGTTTGCCAGCTGCTGATGGCACTTCTGGCAGTAACATTGTTGCAGACCCTGCTTGGCTACATGGTCAGATCTTTGCTTCTTTCTAACTTCTTTTCTGGTACCTAGTATGTCGAGTTCGGATTCTTCTGTCTTCTTGTCCACACTTTAAGACCTTTCGCTTCTGGTATTGAGCTTTGAAATACGACACTGACGCAGTTTCGTAGTTCAACTCTTGTTTGTCCTCGACGACGAGGCAGCAGTCGTCGATCGGATCAACTTTCATCGCAAGTGGTTCAACGCCAATGTTGGGTCTGATACGTACTCGAGAAGCTCTGACACGGTGCTCGGCCAAATGAAAAAAATGTCATCTAAAAATCTAAGGAAGGCCTTGGGTAGAACCCTGAATTTACTGACATCACAGCTGTCCATTTCTTCTAAATACAAGTCAGCACAGCTTGGCGAGAATGGTTTGCCCATTGCTATTCCGAAGATTTGCAAAAAGACAATATCGCAAAAATGAAAGTCATTGTTCCTGAGAGTTATTTCTAGGAGAGCCAATATCTCCTTGTCCGGTCTGGAATGCGAAGGGTATTTTGTGAGAGCCTTCATCGCAACGTTCAGGGTCCTGTCAATGTTCATATTGGTGAATATGGCCGAAACATCCCCCGTAACCAGAATATCATCCTTATCGATAGTAAAATTACGTATCTTGTGTATAAAGTCAACAGTATCTTTCAAGTATGAGGGATGGTTGCGTGCCAATGGTGCTATATAAAAGTTGATATATTCACTTACTCTCCTAGTGATCGTATCCACATCGGCAATAATAGGTCTACCACATCGGCAATAATAGGTCTACCACATCGGCAATAATAGGTCTACCACATCGGCAATAATAGGTCCACCACATCGGCAATAATAGGTCTACCCTCTGGCATGTCGGTTTGTGGCCACATGTTGAAGGGTTTATGTACCTTCGGTAATAAGTTAAAGGATCGATTCTTGTCCGTTGTTTTAGCATGCAGGCAATCCAGTTGGTGTATAGTAATGAAACCCTTAACGTAGAGTCTATCAACGATATCATTGATTAAGGGTATCAGGTCAGTTTCCCGTGATTTAGGTATCTACTGTAATATTTGGCATCATTTAATTGCCTAAATGCCTCATTGATATATGAGTGCCTATTGATTACCACTACCATCCCACCTTTGTCAGTGGACCTTATGATAATATTTTTGCTGTGTTTAAGGTTTCTCAAGGCTGTACGTTGTTCCGGGGAAAGATTGATTGGGGTTTTATCCAGATAACAAAGTTGGTCATTGTTTCTTGTGTTATAATTACCGAGGGTCTCGTCAGTGATTGCACTCAACTTATCAATAAGTGCCAGGGTCGTTTCAGATACCTCCTCGTTAGGGGGTACCCATTCACTGGGGTATCGAAATAACAAGTTGAATTTGTCCTTCTCAGATTCAACCTTGGTGTCTCTACGACCAAAATAGTTATTCAGCATAAGTGAGCATTTCAACCTGTTGAGGGATGTGTCAATGGTGCTTCTATAAATTTGATTGGTGGAAGGGACAAAGGAAAGCCCGAGATCCAGTAAAGATACTTCAGAGTCAGATAGTTCATACGAAGAAAGATTGAAGACATTTGGGGTATTAGGGTCCTTATTGCAGTTAACATGTATTCGTTTTTTGAGCTCGCTGGAGGAGTTTGTGGGAATGAGATGGTGCTAATTATTGCCTGGAGTACCTTCAAGGTCGTTCGCCTGTTGTAATTTATGTCGTGGTCGCTGACAGTGACTGTTTCAAGGAGACCGAGTGGTCCAACAAAGAAAATTCCATCCAGTCCGGAGATCAGTTGATTGATGTTAGTCAAGCTTGGTGAGGAACCGAGTGTGGGAAGGTCCAACGAAGGAAACCAATTCAGCCTTCCTGGGCATCATGTCGTTTATGCCCTCTAGGAGTTCCAATTTCATAGAGCCCGAGAAGTCGTTGCGATGGTCGATACCCATTGCTAAGTGAATGCTCATTAGGCTTTTGTCTTGAATATCCATTAACAGTTTCGGCACATGTTCAAATCGTCCACCCGGAAAGACAATCAATTCCCATCCTTCTGGTAACTTGTTGGATTTTACAAACCGCATGTTGAGTCAGAAATGATCAAATGTAGAGTATTCTTGTCAATGGAAAGATCCCATGGACGTTTGGATATCCGGCTTTCGATGTATAAGCATTTTGCAGATTTTAAAAGACGAATACATTCTAAAGTATATAATCCTCTGTTTATGTTTCCATTGCTTAGTCAGCTCTTTCCCAACACCGCAGCCTAAACACAGTGCAAGCTTAGACTTGGTCCCCTTCCCACAGCTCTGACATGGGTTTGTACCGGCTCCCTTGCGTAATCGCATTAGATGGATCTTACAGAACTCCTTCATGCAAATCTTCCCGCAGAGCTCCGTAGAGCCAATACGCACCCACATACATTTATTATAAGCCTTCGTCATGTTTGCTTCAGGTATATCTATGTTATCTGATGTGTCTAATAGGAGAACGATAGGACAGTCTGTTCACCCAGTATGTTGCTGGGAGTGGCCTGCTAGGTTTATAGTCGAAAAGTTCACACACTGCTGCTGGGAGGGGCGCCTTTGGCTGCGATTTGGGGTGGTATCATTCGCTTGCCCCTCGCTTGCCAATCGCTCGCGTGAGGGTGAGCGTGAGGGGTGGTATCATTCGCTTGCCAATCGCTTGCCAATCGCTCGCGGTTGCCTGAGGATGGGGTGGTATCATTTTGACGCCGGTTATACTACTCCTGACTTAAAATCATCAATCTAATACATATAACACGTGTTTAATTGCTTTTTAATCCGTTTATGAAAATTATAAAACATTCAACCAATCCCACTTCTATTTCAGGGAAATGATTTTCATCAATCCGACTTCTGTTTACCACACCTTGTCACCTTGTGCTGTCAGTTCGTTGAACTCTAGCGATCGTTAAGGCCAGCCTTCTCCGTTGCTTTAATTTTTGGCTGACTTCATAACGATTTTCTTGGCATATTGACAGGGGTGGTTTGCCATTGCCTTCCCCTGGTTTTTGCCTGCCGTGCCCGTTCGTTCACTTTCCCATTACAGGAAAGTTACTAACGGTCTGCACCACTTGAAGGTGGGCACGGAGGACTTTGGTTCAACAGCCCAGGTCGGTTCCGAGTCTACGATCAAAAGATGCGTCGGTCAGGTCTCCTCCCCGTTTTACTTTAGCAAGCTAAAGCGGCTGAAGAACCTTACCAATAGGGCCTAATTATTTTCTTCAGTCCAACTATCATTTGAATACCGCTAAAACTAATTATAACGTGACTAAAATATTATTCTGACGCGCTTACTTGCGTGGAAACATTGGGCTATTTATCGCCGTAGGCTGTTGGAAACATTGGGCTATTGATCGCCGCACGTGACAGCGCTCTATTAGGCGCTCATCTGTGGCCATCATATTGTTTACTTGCTACCGAGCCATTATAGAAAATAACCCCATGTGCAATATCAGTCAATTATATTTATGCAAAAAATACAAAAAAGCCTGATTTACCAAATACAGCTTTAGGCAATGGAATGCATGCAGTCAAGCTTTTGAAAACTATTCAGATTTAAAATTTTAAATGCATTACAGTGTTCGTGTTAGACTGTTAGTGCACTTCTGGTAGCATAGGCTACATCTCAATGCACAGCTCAGTGTAAAAAATCATTAGGTTGCGTCTCACACTTAATGAATCAATTCAGAGAAGCGGTTCTCATCCTTTTTAAAGCAGCGACCCCTTACCAGTAGCATTTCGAAAGTTGTGACGACCTCAAAAACAACATTTCTCGAGTCATCCGCTTCACTACATTTTTGCTACCATTGTCCATTGTTCTGCATTTTCACAGTTTCACTTCATAATTCGAAAAAGTTCTGCTTTTAACAATTGTTTCGAGAATTCGGTTTTCGGGTCGCACCGAGAAAATAATCTACGCGTGTTTTAGCGCCTCGTCCGAAAGATTACAATTTACAAACCATTGCCACACACCTACCTTAGAGAGATGAACATGTCATACAAGAGACGAATTTTGATTCACCTTATCTTACATTTAGACTTTAAAGAAGGCACTTTAGCGGATTAACAACGAGCCGAGTGCACTCTTCTTTGTTAAAGTGTTAGCAGTTTACGCGCTGACAGTGGGTTTTAAAAATAAATAAAGTGCGACATTCAACTGACTGTGGTTTGATCCATGTCAACAGCACTAATAATAATAATACCTACCAAAATACGAGTCGACACTTTCCTCGTTCTGTGGCTTGCTAAAATCGACGTACTGAGGGGCGTTGAAATCATATGAATACATTTTTTTTATCAATTCACTATTTCACTTGAGAACTTGAGAGTAACTGAAAATTCTTAAAATTCTAAACTACCGCCAAACTACACCTGTGACCTTTAAAACATCGAGTACTTAATAATTGCTGACTGCAGTGCAGAAAATCTCGCGTCTTTCCTTCAGCCACTCGTTCACCTTATCTTACCCTTAGACTTAAAAGAAGGCATTTTAGCGGATTAACAACGAGCCGAGTGCACTCTTCTTTGTTAAAGTGTTAGCAGTTTACGCGCTGACAGTGGGTTTTGAATAAATTCATCTGACTGGTTTGATCCATGTCAAAAGCACCACCTACCAAAATACAAGTCGACGTTTTCTTCGTTCAGTGGTTTGCTAAAATCAACGTAGGCCTACTGAGGAGCGTTGACATCATACGAGAACATTTCTTTCATCAATTCACTTCAGAACTTGACAGTAACTAAAAAATTCGTCAAATTCTAAATTACCGCTAAACGACACCTTTGAACATCGAGTACTTACAAAGAGATACTGTAGGTGGCTGTAAGTTCGTTGTATTTTTCAAATTTTTCTCTTCGCGCTATTTCTGCAGCTTCAATTGCAGCTGAGAGAATGAATCATTCTTGCCAGGTACTCTTTGAATTTCCAGCCCAAAGGCTTCCGACACCCGCCCAAAAGTAGCCCAATGTAAATCATTAGTTAAAGTGAAATTAGCTGAAAACGATCAATTTTGCAATTTACCTTCACTTGGACTTTGGTAATTTTTTATGTTAAAGTTACAAAATAAAAAGGCCCAAAAGTGGCTCAATATAAGTTACAACCTGTTTCAACGAGTGGAGACATGTTTTTGGCACTGACTCGACTCCTCCACCCAGTGGTTGAAGTGGTTTGGATGAGCTGCACATGAGCAGTGAGAACTCTGAATGTGAGCAGCGGGAACGCTGATGAAGAGTTTTTATTGGAAACACATAATATTATGTGTTTCCAGGGTTCAATCATGATGAGCAGCGGGCACATAAGTCCAGAATTTCGAGAGCAGTGGGAAGAACGCCATTCTCATGCATTCCCACCCGCTTTAAACACTGCTTCCACCTATCGATTTTGTTTTGATAGAGCGCATGTGTAATGTGTAGGCTAGGCCAGTATGAGAATTGTGGAAAAATAACTGGGGGTTGGCCTATGATAAACTTGAAATTGGGGTATGAAGAACATACTTTAACATGGGGCTCTAAGAAAGACTGGGGGGTTGAACCCCCAACCCCCCCGGCAATTCTCACCCTGGGCTAGGCCTATAGGCTAGTTCCCGTGACTTGGCTTTTATTTGTGGGCGCTGTGTAAATTTCGAGTTTACTATTACGATGATGGCTATAGATCAGCTGCATCAGCATAGTTTTTAGCATGAAACCAGTGACTATTAACTATGTTTATAAATGCGCTGCGAATTTGTGCGTGATTACATTACATCGTGACCATCGAGTAGGCCATACGAAGTTAGCAGTAACATAATTATAAGCACTCACCCACATATAGATATAGGCCTGTACAACAAATCAGTCGTCAGCATTGATGTTATACGAGTTATACGACCAGATCAAATAAATCGCATGTAGCCCATTCTTCAACTTCTTTCTAGATAATGAAGCTCGTGTCTCTGGTCATCCAAATAGCTGAAAGACTCGCTCTCTCCTACGCATCGAGGCCTCGTCAAAACTTAAACTCTAAATAGCTATTGGCCCATCGTGCACACACGCAGCAGCACCTTTATAGCCAACATTTTAATACACGAACGTTTTGAAGCTCAGTCGGATGACCTATTTTGAATCCAGAACAATGATGACAAGCGCCTATGGCTGTAGGCCGCTAAGCCTTCGCGGGCCGTGGCTTACAGATCATACAGATGCATTAATTCCGACGATTTTACTACAAGTTTTATCATTTGTAGGCCTATGCTAATTCAATGCTAATTCAATGCTAAGGCTAGTTTTACACATCTATAGCGTCAATAACTCAATATACATAAAGATTGTTCATATAAAAAAGTCACTATTAACCTATTAGCCTATTCTTGCAACTCAAGGTTGTGAGCAATTCTCCTCAAATAGTCCATATTCGGGCGCTTTCCCAACGACTCTCTTCAGCCGTTCAGCACAGTCCTTGAATTTCTTCTTTCCCGCATTCGGAAGTTGTCCAGCTAAGAATTGTTCCAGCTTTAGTTCGTTCAAGCTTTACTCCTTCTTCAGGGCCTCAATAAACTTCCATATTGAAGGATGACAGGCACCAAGCAGCTGACAGAACCCGCGGTGCCAACAATTTCGCACCTTTCGTCTTACAGTCCGTTAGGCCTATTATAGCTCTCCTTGATTTATTGGCTAATTAATTTTGTTTTCATTTCACTTTTTTAATGTTTTTTGACGCTATGTAAAATTTCGCACCTTCCTCACACATTCCTTTTGACCTGTTCAGTTGCGGTCTATTGACTCGACCTTTTCATCGTTCTGGTGCATTGACAAATTTCGCACCTTTCGTCTTACAGTCCGTTATGCCTATACACTCTCCTTGTTTTATTGGCTAATTAATTGTGTTTTTATATCACTTTCTGTAGTTCACAACCTCCCTCTCTCACAGACTGATCGGGGTTCAAGTGTGTATGTGAGTGTGTGTCGGAGTGTGTGTATGTATGTTTGAGTGTGCGCACTTGTAGTAAATTCGTCGGAATTCTTTTTAAATGCTTCATTTTCGATCTTTAGATTTTCGACTTTTTGATTGTCGATCTTTTGATCATTCGACTTTTTGATTGTCAACCAAATGATTTCGACCAAATGATTTCGACCAAATGACTTTCGACCAAATGACTTTCGACCAAATGATAGTAAACCATAATTTCAATGTAGTCAAATACCATTGGACAACTATAGGATCAATCAGTTTTAGGTCCAAATAGGATAATGTGGACCTCATAATTATACATTCATTTTGTGTACGTATACTTTGCCGAGACCCCCTCCCCGTAACAAATCGCGTAAACCACATGACCCCTCCTTGCATACGTAACATGATATGGACAACCCCTTTCCTTAGATACATTCCAGCTGTATGACACCAGTGATGCCAAGTGAATAGCAACATTACTGCCAAGAAACAATCTGATGTGGAGAAATACACTTTGCTGGTAATTCAGATAACTTGGCAGCAGCCAAATTACCGTTAATCGATATTTAAGATGAAATAACTATTGCTTAGCCTGAGTATCTATTTTCTCCTTTCCATTTTCGCTGTTCATAGCATGAGGTAGCACAACGAAATCAAAATTGTTTACTTTCCATGTAATCAGGTCAAGATAATTAAGTTACACAAAAACATATTGAGAGCGAATACTGAATGCACAACTTCTTTCTAAACAACTGACCTAATTGAAAATATCAACACAAGTAGTCTCAACATCACCTGGGTATCTATTTTCTCCTTTCCATTTTCGCTGTTCATAGCATGAGGTAGCACAACGAAATCAAAATTGTTTACTTTCCATGTAATCAGTTTATACTGGTACTTGTTTTAACACTAGTCTCAACATACTAGTGTTAAAACAAGTACCAGTATAAACTTATGTCAAACACCTCTGCAGTAGTTCACATTTGTCTGCTTATTTCAAAGTTAGTTTCATCTATCAAGTACAAGTACTTAACTTTTAATGTTCGCACCAATGGGACATATACCAAAACCATGTACTACCCAAGCAGCCTATGCGATTCGAAAGCACAAAATGGCAGCAAAGAATATTTCAGACACACAGCTTAATCTTGTTAGTGTAAATACATTATACAAGCCAACATCTGGTCTTAAGCAAGAGTGACAAAGGGTTAACAGATGATGCACTGATACCAAGCCATAAAGTAACTACAACTTTACTAAGACATTTTACTGCATTGGATCCACTTGTTATTAATTTTGAGCCTTTGGTGACAGTGGACATTATCAGCATCAAAGCACAGCCCCTCTCATAGCACAGTAAGTCTGGCAACATCAGCAACTTAGACTAATATAAGATGCTGTACTGCTGGATAATGGATATCTGCAAAGGCAATTGCAAAGGTTATGATAACAGATGCGGTTAAGAAGAGGTGCCTAAGGGAGATTGGTTTTAGGATGTCATTAATACATAATGTCTTTATTTATTTAGAAAGCTAAAATGGAGTGGAAAATGTTGCAATCACTGTCAAGATCACAACAATTGGTTCAAGGAATTTTCTATTATACAAAAAATAAAAAGAACATGGAATCCAAGTCATCTTGACATATATTCTAAAAACTTAAAAGACATATTAGCCAAAGAAAATTTGTCCTGTGAATAATTCTCAGGATGCATATCAAACAACTAAAAAATGAAATGAACACAAAATACACAGTCATAAAGTGCCAACTGCAATGTATTGCTGTAGGCTACATTTTATGCAACATATAACTTTATGACAAACTCTGAGAACTTTAAAATCAATTTTTCGCACATTGACCTTATGTGGCAGTTCCCGGCGACACGTTTTTCAAACTGTCGTCTGATGATTGGCCGCCAGCCTTTCTGCATGTTTTCTCTATTTCTGATCCGCTTCTGTGTCGGTTTCAGAAGTTGACCTTCTGCAGGCGATAGAGAGAATCGCCCGTATATGGCAGTCCCCGGCGACACGTTTTTCAAATAGTCGCCTGATAACTGGCCGCCAGCCTTCCTGCATGTTTTCTCTATTTCTGATCCGCTTCTGTGTCGGTTTCAGAAGTTGACCTTCTGCAGGCGATAGAGAGAAGCGCAATAATGGATCCATGCAAATGATCACATGCAGAATATAATGTCAAGTATCACATTCGGTTCAGCTGCACGAGGTCTATACGACGGATACACAAATATATACAGCTAAGAATAGCTTTTGAGTGACTTACAAAAAGCAGGTTAATTTAACCTAGGCATAAGTTGTAAGTTCAGTGAAAGGCCATTCCAGACAGCGGGACTCACAGTGACTGCTGAAGGATCGCACGGCCTCTCGTGCCGTCTTGGTCCTGGTCGTTAGGCCCGACATGCGGTCCTGAATGACCTAATCTGCAGGGGCCTTGTTCAGGCGGGCATTCCGGCAGTTAAGGAACCACCTGGTTTGTCAAGGTCGGATGGCAAAAGGCCAGACGGCCTTACATTGATTCCCTGGCGCTCAGGTCGTTGTTTGACCTGGGACGTCACAGTGGCAGACACTGTGGCTACCTCTTATCTAGCCACAACCACCATTCGGATGGGTGGCGATGCGGAACTGGCTGAAGCCAGGAAAAATACAAAATATGCACATTTGATGCAAGTCCCACTGGCTTTTGAAACAATGGGGCCAATTAACGCCAAGGGACAGGCATTTCTCGCGGACCTGGGTCGTCTCTTAAGCCAAATTTCAGGCGACGCAAGAGAAACAAGCTTCTTGTTTCAGTGCCTGTCTGTTACCATTCAGCGTTTTAACGCTGTTGCCTTATATAAACAAACAGCAATGCCATACAGCTCCACAGTACAAGACTTCCGACTTCAAAGTGATATGCGCGAACGAAAATGACGGCGAGTAAACATAGCATGATTCGTTATGTTACACGAAAGGATCCATTACGCTGCACTATAGGCCTATGCGTGTGCATATACATACTCACACCAACATACATATACATGCACGTAACCACACCGATACATATATATTATTATATAGATACATACATCTACATGCACACCCACATATATACGGTACATGCAAGTACATTAACATTCACATACACACGAACATACACACATACAGTTGGAAGTTAGGCGGGATGTCCGATTCAGAAAGATACTTGAAGTTGGAGTCAGGGAGAATCAAGGTGCGAGTGTCGTGTCTTAGGTTGACCTTCCGCCCAATTTTCTTCACTGAAAATTATATGTACAACATAGGTGTTTTCGAAGTATATGGGAGGCGTTTAGGGTAATTGTAATGTCACTCTGGCACAAAGTGCACAGACTGATGTGGATTGCTTCCTTCTACCCTCCCAAGGTTAACTCAACCTCCATTCGGTAGATGGCATCAATTGGTAAAATGGGCAGTAGGACCTGATGAACACCTTTACCTTTCATGGCAGATATACAGTTAAATTCGACGCTTGTTTCTAAGTTTATGATCATCCATTCATATCATGAAATGTAATCATACTGCGGTTTGTCAGTTTGAAATTAAATGTGATAATAATTATATTATTATCATTATCATTATTATCATTATTTTTTATTGCCCTGAAGTACTTCGTTCCCTCAGGGACTTATAATTTATAAAAGCAATGTATCCATTCTGGAACGATTACACGTCATCCGTATCGGGCGTAGGTCTGATGAAGGTGCCATTATTATTACCCTGGAACTTTTAGGACGTGATTGCACCTATGTCGTCGAGCAGTGTAAACAAACAGTGGGTAATTCACACCGAACGATATCGATGTCTTTGTATTTGCTGATTTCGATCACCATGGTAAGAATTAAGGCAGAGACAGTAGGCCTAACCAGTAACCAGTCTCAGAGACACCAGAACTTTTGGTGAGCCTTGAAACCTGGTGTAATAAGTTATCACATTTCGGTGTGACCTTGCGCGTGTTATAAATTTTTTAAATAATAATAATAATAAATAATAGGCTAATAGTCTATCATGGTATCCTTACAACCATCACGTGTATGTCACACTGATGACTGCTCACAAGAAATAATATTACTCTTCTCCTGCAATAGAATCATGGCAGAGCGACGTTTCTCTATCAAGACAATGTCTTTATTGTCCGAGGTATTTAGAGCTGATATTTTCAACCAATGCAAGTGTAAGTCCGAGCGCTATAGAAATGTTTCGATCGAATATTCATACAACCAATTATAATTATAACAAAGTTGGATACAGACTTGAAGACTGGGTTTTCTTCTCATGTGATTTGTAGCTGCTACGGGAAAAACCGTGCGTTGAAACAGTGAAGTGGGGAAATGGGGCAATCAGGAAAAGATCTGTGAAAAACAGTTTATCAGTTCGAGCTAAGGACATTGTGGGTACTTAGTGTCGAGAGTTGGGGATCTTGACCAGATATCATAAATTATCGTACAACGGGATTGCTGCATATGATCGAAGGATCACATTCATTTTTCCTGTGTAAGGTCTAATATGCGTTTGCCTCCAATGCTGCCTTAACTCTTCTCCACTCTTACACTCTCGTTGAGAGTCGTTGATCTGTTGGACCACAGTGTTGGCTTCACTGCCAGAAGGTATGAGCAAGCCTGATGAACATTGCACTTGGCATAAATCTTTAAACCATCGCAACGTTTTTGTGGTTTTTAAATTACGTTGTGTAGCAGGCGTTAAAGACTCATTCTTGAAAGTAGTGTTTACTTTTAACCTTCCCAACTGCACGTGGCTTCTGTTGTGGAGTCTTTCCGGCTTTGGCTTCATGTGTCCATTGTCTGTAGCCGAAATAATAATTATTGTAAAGCACAGAAGTGTGTTCCTGCAAATTATCACAGGAATGGTAAGGATCACATTCGTTTCAGCTGCACGAAGACTACTATGCATTATATACCAACCTGTTTGGCCTTGGCTGGACTGGGAGTACCTACGAGTAAATTTCTTTAAAGGGGCTCTATATAAATGTACAGCAGAATAAATTCGTTCTCCCAAACTCACACCAGTGTCCAAAACGTGTCTTTATGAAGTTCATTGAAAATTGCTCTCAAACTCCACCATTGCTAGTTGTCTTTGCTTCAGAGTGATAGAAGCCAGCCTTATTGTTACATGTCTCTGATTAGGGGCCGTCCATGAATGACATCAGGCACAAAGGGGTTGGGGGAACCCGAGGGGAGAGGTTGCCACATCTGTGATGATTTGTGACCTCCCTTACTAGATATCATAATTATGACTTCTATGTTGACAGGGGAGGGGTCAGAAATCGTCCTAAATTGCGTGACGTCATTTATGGACGACCCCTTGTTAGCTTCTGTTTATTTTTTTTATAGATGGAGATGCTCTGAAGTTCGACCTGATGGCGGCTCAATGAAGATGTCAATGAGACGACAATGGACAGAACTTTACGCAATGCATGCTGTCAGTGGAATGAGGGTCTGAACTACAACCAACTTCGTCAGGAGCAGAGCGCCATGTGTATCTTCAGTGCAATCGAGAACAGCTACACGTTGACAAACATAGCACTGCCCAACGGCTCTTTGGCATCATCAATGTTATACAGTAAGTCGATTCCATTTCTAACTCTTGGCAGTTCAGGAAACTTTTCTGCTCAACTTAGTGTTCGTGGTACTCTAATGACTCGAATATTCATATTGCAATGGTATTTCCGCATTTGCACAATGCATTATTTTCGTCCTTGGCATCAATTAGCCTTAATCAGTGTTTATTGACAATTTGAATAGATGCGTTTTCAGCAAATTTTGACAGATCGCGGCTTGAGGACCTTCAAAGGCTTCAATATCGATAATGATGTTCTCGGCAAATACTGACAGTAACACTTAGAAACGAAAATGCTTTAAATATTGAACTTTGAGATTGAGACCTTAGTAGAGGCCCAATAAGGCGGCTGACTCATTCGACCAGTACAGCCTTGACCTTCGCCCATTTGACCAATATAGCCTTCAGTTTCGTCCATTTGACCAATACAGCCTTAAAAAAGTAAAAAAAGTAAAAAAAGTAAAAAAAAGTAAAAAAAGTAAAAAAAGTAAAAAAAGTAAAAAAGTTTTTTAAAAAATTTCTCCGGCGTATACAAAATGGACTACTCGAAAAAAGTTACTGAATTACGAAAAATCGCCGAGCCGAGCGGCCGGGATGGATATTTTACAAGACGGTGGAAAGCGGCGTTCATTGCTAAAATTGACGCCCACATCCGCGAATGCTGCGACGATGAATGCCCATGCAAGAATCCACGGCCGGATCGTCAACAAGGGCCGGGCACGATTACCGTCGTTCGTCGCCGGCGCGATGGCAGCTCACCCCCGCGTGATGCAAGGGCATGAGCGGACTACGACGTAGATACGGGATTACAATATCGCAAACGATTTTACACCGTTGGTTTATAATCGTCTTTGGATCAATCGAATATTATTATTTTTTTCTCTGGCGTATATAAAATAACTGAAAAAAATGGAATATACCGCTCGGCCTAAAGACAAGAGATCCCAATATAAAATGGACTACTCATCGTATAATCTGAAAGAATTACGACAAATTCCTAAACAGAGAGGACAAAGAGGATACTCGAGTTTGCGAAAAGCGGAACTCATAGCGTTCATATCGCAGGGAGATCGACTAGGCGCCCGGGCTCAGGTCAACAAAACACCAGCGCATACTCCCGCCACTGTGCGAGAATTGCGAGAAATTGCAAAAAAGAGAGGTGTGCGAGGATACTCGAGATTAGCAAAAGCGGAACTTACGGCATTCTTGTCTAATACTTGGAAATTTTTGAACACGGGGAAAAATAAAATAGTTTTTTCGGATTGGCTGACTCGCGAGATTAGTGAGTTACCCCCTCAAATAAAACCGCCCATTCATAGGTTCAAACTTCGAGAGACTGCGATGGCTATCAAAGGGTTTACAAAAAGATACACGATCGATGGCGACAACGGGATCGATGTTGCAACTTTTCTCAAGGCTGTAAGACCGCAGGTAGTTAGGCTGCTAGGGAAAAATCGCGGGGTAAAAGTTCAATTCGATCTCATGTGCGTAATGGAGAAAGTAGATATGAAAACCGGCGAAGTAGTAACGGCTGAGCCTAATTTCAAATCAAAGAGTGATATTATTTTAGAAGCAACCGATGTGAGGGAAATATATACCAACGCAGCGGATAAAATTAAGGAGAGCATGGCAAGTTTTCAGATGCGGGGGAGTAATTGGAGATTCAAAACCGTTTTGAAGTTGGATATCGATACAGTGACATATAAACCATTGAAAGGTAGTTCTTATATTCCACTTCCTGATTATTTGGCGAATAAAAAGGCTATTATTAATATGAAGAACGAAGACGATGAATGCTTCAAGTGGTGCGTAACGAGAGCTGTAAACCCAGTCGACAAAAATACAGAAAGAATTACGAAAGAATTAATTAGACAGTCTGAGGAACTCAATTGGTCTGGTATCGAATTCCCCGTAGCAGCGGATGCTAATGTGATGAGTAAGTTTGAGCGAAATAATAATATTAGTGTTAATGTTTTTGGTTACGAGAAAGAAGCGAATGTATTCCCACTATATATATCAAAGCATGAGAATGATAGGTGTGTAGATCTATTACTCATTTCTGATGGGGAAAAGAAGCATTATTGCTGGATCAAGAATTTTAACAGATTGCTAGCACTACGAACAGAAAAATCCCATAATTCAATGCACTATTGCAGAAGATGTTTAATCGGTTTTAGAAAGGTAGAATCGCTTCGCAAACATACTGAGTACTGTTCGCAGCAGGACGCCCAACGAATAGAACTTCCGGAACCTGGGACTATGCTAAGTTTTACACATCACTATAGAAAGATGCGCGTACCGTTTGTGTACTTTGCCGATTTTGAGTCGTTCATCAAACCTATCGGTACATGCCAACCCGTTCCTAGCACGTCTTACACCAACAAGTTTCAAAAACATACGCCCAGTTCGTTTTGTTATCATTTGAAATGCTTCGACGATGATGTTTATTCTCAAGAGCCTGTGAGGTTTACAGCTGTAAACGAAGACGACGATGTCGCTCAGAAATTCATAGACAGTCTTGAAGAAAATGTGAAACGAATATATAACCAGTTCAAATTCCCAAAGAAAATGATATTCGGAAAGAAAGAGCAGGAGCTTTTCGACTCGGCTACTGTTTGCCATATATGCGGGGGAGAATTTATAGACGATGAAAAACGAGTACGAGATCACTGTCATTTGACTGGAAAATTTAGAGGTGCCGCTCACAACCTTTGTAATCTGAAATACAAAGTCCCCAAGTTCTTCCCTGTCGTATTTCACAATTTGACAGGTTATGACAGCCATTTATTTATCAAGAAATTACGAGGTGAACACGGCGAGAAAATCAAATGCATTCCCTGCAACGAAGAAAAGTATATCTCATTCAGCAGAGAGGTCGTCGTCGATAAGTTTGTAGATGCAGATGGAAAAGAGAGAGAAGTCAAGCGCGAATTACGTTTCATCGATAGTCTTAGATTCATGCCCCAGAGTCTCGACGTGTTATCGAAAAATCTTCAGAAAGATCAGTGCAAGAATTTAGGGAAATTTTTTGAAGGTGAGAAGCTGGATCTTTTACTCCGAAAAGGCGTTTACCCGTATGATTACGTCGACGGTGTTGAAAGATTAAACGAAACCGAATTACCATCGAAGCATGCCTTCTATTCAAAACTAACCGATTCGGGTATCAGCGAAAAAGATTACGCGCACGCGAAAACGGTATGGGACAAATTTGAATGCAAAACATTACGCCAATATCACGACTTGTATAATTTATCGGATGTTCTATTATTAGCGGATGTGTTCGAAAACTTCAGAGACGTCTGTATGAAGCACTACAACCTAGATCCTGCGTGGTACTACACTAGCCCAGGACTTGCATGGGATGCGGCGTTGAAGACGACTGGTGTAGAGTTGGAGTTGTTGAGTGACTACGATATGTTACTGATGATCAAGCAGGGAATACGGGGAGGTGTCAGCACGATTTCCCACCGATACGCGAAAGCGAACAACGAGTACATGGGAGAAGCTTTCAATCCCACCCAACATTCAGTATTCATTCCATACTTGGACGCGAACAACTTGTACGGATGGGCGATGAGCAAACCGTTACCAACTCACGGGTTCGAATGGATGAACGATGGCGAATTGACTGATTGGAGAAACATTACCGAACGAGATGGAGTGGGATGTGTGTTAGAAGTCGACTTAGAATATCCGAAGGAATTGCACGACCTGCATAATGATTATCCTCTAGCTCCAGAGAGTGTAAAACCCGCGGGATCGAATGTAGCGAAACTCATTCCAAACTTGAACGACAAAAAGAAGTACGTCGTTCATTACGGAAATTTAAAATTGTACGAACGTCTCGGATTGAAAATCGTAAAAATACATCGAGGAATAAAATTTGAAGAAAGTGCCTGGCTGAAAAAGTATATCGATCTGAATACAAACCTGAGAACGAAAGCTACGAACGATTTTGAGAAAGACTTTTTCAAACTGATGAACAATAGCGTTTTCGGTAAAACAATGGAAGCTATCGAGAATCGAGTTGACATACGATTGGTGAGTGATGAGAAGGAAGCTATCAAGCTAGCCGCGAAAACTAATTACGACAGACGAACGATTTTTGATGAAAACCTCATCGCCGTTCACATGAAAAAGACCAAGTTGTTTTACAACAAGCCGATATATCTAGGGATGTGTATATTAGATGTCAGTAAGACGCTCATGTATGATTTTCATTATAATTACATCAAGGCCAAGTACGGAGATAGGGCCAAGCTATTATTCACCGATACTGATTCTTTGGCGTATGAAATTAAAACGGAAGACTTCTACAAAGATATTTCCCCCGACGTCCAAAGTATGTTCGATACTTCAGACTATCCGAGCGATCACCCGTCGGGTATAGAATCCGGCGTTAATAAAAAAGTGGTTGGTATGTTCAAAGACGAGGCCGCGGGAAAACAGATTGAAGAATTTGTCGGGCTGCGATCCAAGTTGTACTCTTACAAAATGGCGGGTGAAGACTACAAGAAATGTAAAGGTGTGAAAAAGAACGTCGTCAAGAAATCAATCACTCACGCAGATTACAAAGACTGCGTGTTTACGAAAAGACAACAGTCGAGAGCGATGAACGTCATTCGCTCCTATCGCCATGAAATTTACACCGAAGAAGTAAATAAAATAGCTCTCTCAGCAAACGACGACAAAAGAGTAATAATGGACGACGGGATCCACACCCTAGCCTATGGGCACTACACGCTGAAAACTAAACAAAATAAAGAATAATTTACACTAATATAAAATGGATGCGGCAAAAAAAGTGTGTTCTAAATGCAAAATAGAAAAAAGCTTGGACGAATTTCACAAAGATAACTCACAGAAGAGCGGGTATTACCCCAGCTGTAAAATTTGTAAAAATGCCAAAGTGAAAGAGCTTGCACACAAATACGCAAGACAGGAAATTAGGGAGACAAAAGACACAAAAGTTTGCAGCCGGTGTAAGGTAAATCAGAACATATCGGAATACGTCAACAATCGATTTCAAAAAGATGGAAAGGCGAATGAATGCAAAAATTGCAGACATAAATATTATCTCGCCTGCGTAGAAGCTCGAAAGCTCATTAGTTTGTGAAACATCTAGATGAAATATTAAAATGAGCTATACAACTGTGAAAAATATAAATGTCGAAGGCGTTATTCTCCCGAATCATCCGTTGACAAATTTTGAACTACTAGATGCCGCGAAAAAGCTCAATATCCCTAATTTCCGGGGAGTATTTCTCAGAGACGAGCTCCCAAAGAAACCTAACCGGAACGAGTGTGGCATTCTAAATCTAGACGATTCTAATGGAACCGGCTCGCACTGGGTTGCTTTTTTGAAGAACGGCAAGGATAAAATATATTTCGACAGCTATGGCCTGCCCCCTCCTACAGAACTGCTAGAGTATTTACAGAGTCCCGTGTACTACAATAGCGAACGCGTACAGCCCGACAACGAAGTGTTTTGCGGTCATCTATGCCTGCACGTCCTGAAAAAAACATGCAAAGATGGGGTGAGTTTTCAAGAAGTTATAAACAGCCTGCATTGAAAATTATATTCAGATGTAAAAATGCCTGTCGATAAATTTGGACATACAGATTCAGGATCTACTCAAAGAGTAATTGCTGGCGGAGTTACTGAAAGTCAAGTAAACAGTACTTTTCTAAGGCTGGATGGAGCAAACCCCGCGACTGGAGATCTAAATATGAGTGGCCATACTATTAGAGGTCTGCCTACAACGAATACAGCGAATACAGCGAATACTCCGGAAGCGGGAATAGATGAGGCTGTGAGTCGGGGGCAAGTAATAGATTTACTGCAGAATCACGACGACGTCCCGACCGACAATAATCATTTGACGAATAAGAAATACGTCGATGAACAACTTACTTCGAAAGTGGCGACGGTGGTAGGGCCCGCGGTTAGTGCTTACAGTTCAACTCAACAGGCTATACTCGCTAGAACTCACACTGCAGTTACTTTTGACGTAATAAGATGCGGTACCGCAAGACACGGTATTGAACAGGGTAACGGAACGACTTCTTTCTTCCCCAGTAAAGCCGGGTACTATATCGTTTCGGCGTACATAGAATTTTGCAACAATAGTAATACCGCGTATGGCACCGTCCACCTGTATAAAAATGGGGTGTCGTACATGCAAATTGCGGGCGGAGGGAGTACGAAAGGTTCGCAAAACCATTCAATCGGTAGTAACATAGTTTTTCTAGACGAGTTCGATTACGTCAACATACACGCTTTTTCATCCATCGCTACGAACATTTTGTGTAGGGACTTTTCAGCGGCATTCTTGCGGCCGCAATTAATAAAAATTATTATATTCAAAATGCCTGTTGATAAATTTGGTCATACGGATTCTGGATCTACACAAAGAGTAATTGCTGGGGGTGTTACGCTGTCCCAAGTAAACAGTACTTTTCTAAGGGTAGATGGAGCAAATCCGGCGACTGGGAATCTAAATATGAATGGCCATCATCTCGTAGGGTTACCGACTGATTACCCTTTTACAGGTAACGGGGGTGGCGCTATTAGTTCAGCCCAGGCTACTGCCCTAGTCGTTGATAAAACAGCGGATATCGCCCCTAGAGATTACGTTTCGGGTATGAGGGTATCCCCGGGCAATCTAGTGAGAAATACGACGAGCGGTATTACATATAGGTTCGAAGGAACGGCTGGAGCTATAACAGCGGCACCAGCATTGTCCCCGAATTGGCGGCCTACAACCGGACCGGCTATTTGTGTGTTGAGAGAGGGTGACGGAGGAGCATCCGCAATCGTAAGTGGTGGCGGCGCATTCTCGGGCACATATGCAACGCATGGTGGAGCATTCTCAGGCGCATATGTAATGCACCATCAATTAACGGTCGTTGCTATCAATACGGATTCGGCGTATACGACGTCCTTGGGCTTAATAACTATTCCTCGTACAGGCGTATATCGACTTAGTGGATACGCGAAATTCTTGATAGGAAATGACAGTCCGAGCGTAAAAACAATCAGGGTTGCGTATGTCAAAGACGAGATACATAATAACGAACTTTTTGAATACACGGTGGGCGGGCAAACAGCCGACATCATAGTATCGCTCGTATTACCAACCGTCGCCATATTTTTCAACGCCAACGATAAGCTCGGTATGAAGGTATATTCTGCCACATCCGGAAACACTCCAACAGCCGGTCGCCTTCTTCTCAGGGCCGGAGCCGGATTGCAGGTCGAGTTTTTGTACTAGGTAACCGTAGATACCTATCGTTCATATACGCGCGATAGGTATCTGTAAGTCTCATTATTCTTCAACGTTATCTTTCTTCAATATACCACACTCATTTTCTGGCCATCCGATTGAAACCTCAGTAACTTGTCTGAAATCACCACTGCGTATGCTTCCGTATTAGCCAGCGGCGCCGTATTGAACGTACCTTTGATCTGGATATCGACCACCGATGACTTCAGACGCTCGGATTGCTTGCTCACGTCAAACACCATAATCGGAAACAAATCTTTGAAGTCCGAGGGCGTGATATTGCATTGCGTCATTAGTTCGTCCATTCCATAGTATTTTTCACTGAACGCGGCTGCTGCTCGGTACGCCCGCGCGAATTGTTGATTCGGAAATGATAGGTTGTAGTCGACAACTGGGTATCGGTCCTGGTTCATCATCACGAACATGTTCTTCAGATCGCAATGATCGAAAACGGATGGATTGTGTAGTTGATCGCCGCTTTTGTCGGTTTGAAAACCCAAGATGATGTACCTAGGCTTCTCAGGTAATGTCTTGACGCTAAGTCTCCAGCTAAAATTAGTCGACTGTGCGACGGAGGTGGTATCGCATTGACGGGCTCTGTACGCAACTGGCAGCGACGCTTTCGATTCGATAGTTTTGTACAATTGCATCTTCTCCATATCCGCGGGAATAACGTGCGGCATGAACCATGAGATTTTATCCAGCCTAACTTTCCCTGCATCCGCTGCGCCCGCGCCGGCGAGTCTAAAAATTGCATCATCATCGGCTTTGCGAACCAGAGTTAGCGTATGTTTCACACCAAAAACAACCTTGTCGTAATCATCGCAAAATCCGAAAATATGCTTCAATGGAACAACAAAGCTGAAAGTACCTTTGGCATTTGGTTTTTGAATTATATACGACTGTCTCACGGCGAAACCTTGATTATTCGCGACAGCAGCCGTCGCTCCGCTGTCCTTGTACCACAACTGATTCAGACCTTGAGCTAGTTGAAAATCATTCGGGTACTTGAGTAATCCGAGCATCGTCGTTGCTTGACCCGGGTGAAATAACGATTCAATTTCCTGATTCGACAGTGAATACGAAATTTGACTGAAAAGATGCATGAGCCCATTATTCGTAAGAGTTGCTTCATCGACATCGGCGTAGAAGGTGTCGGGGTTGGTCGCCTTCATCAATCTACCCTCGAACAACAGGTAAGATTCCGCCGGATGGCAAAATAGATCTTGAAGTTCGATGTTTATTCTAATCTCGCCGGAGGTGTTTAGATTCGCCCCCGATATCGGCTCATACTCGTACCATTCGTAGCGTTCGACGCTTTCATCGCTCAATGGTTGTTCGGTAAATCTCAGAATATCGGATGATTGCATTTTTACTACTACGCGATAATATTTTTTTACACGACCTTCATTCCGGCGCCGTTTAGCGTGCGTACTAAATCTCGTATCGATATGGCGTCGTTCTTCTTCAGGCCTTCACCCATCATCAGATTATTAATATTCGAGATATTTGGGCTCGACCCGACGCCACTCAGCCGCTCTAAAATTTGTCTAGTTTCTGGCGTAATTTTCTTGGAGGGGGGGCAGGAGCAGGAGTAAACAGTTTGGCCACTGCTTTGTCCACTACTCGTTTGCCGGCGTCGATTGCGGCTGTTTTCCCAACGTCGATGGCCTTTTTCCCAATTTCTTTCGCCACGTCTTTACTCGCGTTGAGAGCGGTCGTTGCTAATTGTTTGGCGGCGTTCGACGTTACTAGCCGTTTGAAAAATCCCGAAATTGTATCGAATATTCCTGATCCTCCGATAACGTATTGTTTTCTATACCTCCTTCTAATAATGACTTGCATTTTTTCTGCATTTTACAATGTCATCATTATATTTTTGTAAGCATCTTTACTCAGCACTTCCTGCCTCAATAACGCGTCGCACATCGCCACGATCTCGTTTCTCACGCCGGTATTGCCTGCTTTGAAGCTTTGAAATCGTAGTTCTAGCTGTTTCGCCAACACGTTTGGATCTTCGGAAATAACGATTACACCACCCACGCCTTTACCCACCGCATTACGAGTCCTCTTTTCCCATATCGGCTTGATAATTTCTCTATATTTGACGCTCGAAGATGCTTTCGGTTTGTTGGGATTTTTTGGCTGTCTGATAGCATCCGACGCGAGTAGAATCTCGGCGTAATCGTCTCTATCATTATTATCGTATATCGACGTGTTCGGCTGTTTCATCGTCAACAACTCCCAAAGCCCTGGTGTTCCGCTATACGTCTTATTTCCAACCGTCACATCGTCTCCTTGAATAAAAATCGGAGTGTCGCCGATGTAGAATTGACTATTTTTTGATCGTATTCCGAACGTCGTGTCTACGATTTTTCTATCGGAGGCGTATTGATGAAGGTACTTGGTGGCTACATCCCCTAATTCTAAAGTTCTAATATCCTCAGTCGGATCGTCGCTATACGCTTCTATCGAGGGATACTGAGGAAATTGAATCTTCAACGAAGCGGGTAGCGTCTGTAGTGCGTTTGTAGTAGCTATCGAGTTTTCTTTGATGGCGGATAGTAAGACATTCTGCTCTTTGGAAATTGCGGATTGCGAATCGACGATAGGCTTGTACAGCTTGGTTAGTTCTTGTTGCAGCCCCGAATCTCCCAATCTCTCCGATAAAAAGTTCTGTTGAATATTCTTCTTGGATTTCAGAAACTCTTCGACTATGAAATTTCTTTTCGCCGGGTCATCTATCTTTAGAAACGACATTTTTAATAAAAAATTTAATGTTTTTCGACATGTTTTCCGGCGTGTTTTTCGACGTGTTTTTCGACATGTTTTTCGACATGTGTAAAAACACAAGTTAGACGTATTTTCAGACATAGCGACATAGGTCTACATAGGTATGCAAAACTCTACATGATTTCATACATGTTCACGTTAGTCGTCTTTCGAGCAGATTCGGTATTTTTCTCAAACATGCTTTGAAAGGACTGCCTGACTTCCTCTCTTCCCCGATCGATGAGTGATTGTTTCGTTTCCTCATCCATCGCGTCTATCGCAACTTTCGACTTACTTTTGATTTCTTCTTTCATGCCATTGAATTTTTCAATCTCACTTAGAATCAGAGAATATTCCTCGTCTGAAATGTGATCATCCACGAGTGCTTTTGAAATATGGTCGCTGATCGTGTTGAGCTTCGCATCAGCTAGCGTTTTGATCTTTTCATGCTTCTCCGCCTTCAGGGCGAGCTTTTTACAGATTCGGCTGCCAATTATACTCAATAGCCCCGCACCTAGCGCTGTCCCTTCCATAGCAATAGCGATGGGAGCCGCAATTATGGTAGCTAGTACGCCGATTCCCGAAATTCCAAGCCCCATCGTGACCACCATGAGGAAGCTGTCTACTACGCCGATTACGCTCACACTTCTATGGTACTTTTTACTCAACGTTGCTCTTTTGTCTCGTTCTTGCTCGATCTCCTTTTTGATTTCGCTAATCTTCTGAAGTCGATACGTTTGTGCGGACCCTGCGGCTATTTGTATTTCACCTTCTGGCGCAGAGGGCGTTATATTTGTTAGGTTTGGATAGAGTTTGATGCCTTCGTATTCCATTCTTTTATTTATTAGCAATATATATTTTTTTTACCGTTGATAATTTACACAGCATAGCGAATCTCCTTCGTTTATCGTTACTGCCGAATCGGAGTTGTTTTGAATGGAAACTATGATATCATCAATCACATCTTCTGAAATCACTCCATCTAGTAGGCTGCATCGTCGTTCTTTGATACTCTGTCTGAGGGAAACGAGGCAAAGTCCTGCCGCCATTTCTACACCGAGTCCAAGCCTTAGCGTATTTGCCGTCTTTGGTTGTATCGTGATATCATTTTGCGCAAAAATCTCCCATCGCAGACCTCCTAGTTGTCTTACTGGAGTGCGAGTAACACCGCTCGTAATCTTCCAAAAGACTGAAACGGGCTGCGTTCTAACCTCTACCGGTCTAGTTGGTTTAGTTCCAAATTTGTGTATTGGTCTCGACATTTTACATATGATAATTTATAATATCATGCCGAGAATCGGAATGTTTCGAAACGGCGAGTTGGGGCCGAGCAAAAGTCCTTCGCCACTCACATAGCCCGACCCTGTTTTCATGTAAAGCCCGGATCCCATTATCGATGCGCCTTTTTGCCACGGAGACAAGTACAAACCGGATCCGGCCGCTCTTATTTTGCACGCTATGTCACCTTTCTTGACATACATTACACCCGAACCGCTGATTTTATCGACAAGTTTCGATCCAGCCGCAGCACCTAACCCACCTAATGCGCCCTGTGCTAAACTTGGCAGTGCATTAGATAGAAGGAACCGTCCCGCTGTCGCTAGAAACGGAAGTATAGCGCCTATGAATCCACCTTCGACTTTCTTGTTGTTCTCCAATTGCGTTTTACTCATTTTAATAATCATGCCAGTTCCTTTTTGGTAGGCTGCTGCCATTTTATTGATTTGCGCCTGGGTGAGAGCCAAAACGTGTTCGCCATTCAAATCATCGTGCGATAGTTTGATACTCACGCCGCTCCCCGCTTGAAGTGATCTTTTAATTTTGTCTTGTTGCGCTTCTGAAATATTAACTTTTACGCCCTTGTAACGATTCATTTTATTAATAAATTACAAAAACTTTCAAACTTCTCTGATGTGAAATCGAATCGCCAATTCTTCTCCTCGAAGATTTAGTAGGTTCCCGTGTTGGTCTGTGAGCCTCGTTTCCATCGTTGAAATTGTAGATAGCAAAATCGGGAGATATATCAAATTATGTGGCACTTCGATAATCTTGTAACCCGGGCCTACGTTCGGGAAAAAAGAATATATCACGTTTTCCGATGTTCCGTTAGTGTACGAAGACCCGATAATGTCACTGGTCACTCTCAGGCTGCTTACACTCATTATATTTACCAAGTTCTCCGATTCGTTGTATCCCGCCGAATAGATCCATTTGTCAAACCCTAGAACCTTTCCGATCGAATTCTTTGGCGTAAAGTCAACCATATAGCCCTCTGCCGTTATATTTACCACAGACCTCAGCGTATTGGTGTTTGATGTTATTGAGATACAGTATTCTCCATTTACTCCGTCGTAATGCCCATTCCCCTTCATGACCCTCTGTATATATTCGTTGATATCCGTTATTTCATAGCAACCCTCCGGAACTTGAATGTTTACCCAATCTGAGTCGCGATTTGGTGAATACCGAAAGACGTTGTTTGTCGCGTCGATATTCGGAAAAGAATAGTACGTCTCGAGGGCAACTAAGGCCATTTCATATTTCTTATTCTTCTCCAGTTCGAGTAGTGGATTAAACTTCGTTCTGATTCGCGTGCTCTTTTCGCTGAGAAAAATGGAAAATGATGTTTTTGGTTCCGTGTTGCAGGCCGTCTTTTCCGTGTTTTCTGATATCTGTTTGAGAAGCGATGATTCCATTTTTACTATACAATACAATTTTACAATGGCGGATCCTCGATTATATAAAATTCGTCGAGTCCGCATCGGTATTTACCATTGTACTTGTCGCTGGTCAGGTCTAAAACCACGAATCCATGAGGTTGTTCCCATACTGTTTTGCATAGTTTTCTAAATTCATCTTTCGCCATGTCTGTACTCACGTGATCGTTGTAAATATGATTACAATTTTTCAGGTCTTGTTTGAACAGGCAAATAAAGTTCGCATTTTCTCTGATTGTTTGGCGCGGTAATTTGAAATAATTCTGGGCGAGGTAAAAACAATCTACATTGCTATGCCTCCCCCGATTATAATACGTTTCGCATTTGTTTTGTTTTTCCAATTGAAGATCATCGAAAATCATCAGGTTCTTCTTTTCGGCGCTCAGATCTCTCGGGTCTGGTACATCGTCAGCGCTCTCAAAGAACTTGGCAATTATATCAGATTTAGCTTCTGAGTTTTTTGCCATTTCCTCCATAACAAGGTCTGGCGACGCATTTAGGCCCACGATTTCATCTCGGTGCTCGAACAACCGAACGATCGCTGCTTTCGGTAATTTTTCTTCGTATGCTTTTTTGATAATACGATATTCCGGTTGAAACAGAGAAGTGCCGAATACTTGTAAGTTATTATAATCCAACCAGTCTGGCCTGAGTAAAAGATTGAGAAGAAGCGTTGTTTTTCCACACGCCGATTTCCCAACTATCAAACCACGTATGCTTTTTGGTAACAACGGATTATTGAATCTTTTCGAGAGCGCTGTGCCCCAACTCATATCTCTAATCTCCATTTTTAAAAATATATATTATTAAAAACGAAATGTATTGCGTAAAATGTAAAAAACAGACCCAGACGACAGATGTGCAGAACGCCGTGGCTAATAATGGGAGATCGATGCTCAGAGGTGTTTGCGTCGTATGCGGGAAAACAAAAACTCAATTCGTGAAGGCGTCCGCTGTTGCGCAAGGTGGGGATCTAGTTAGTTCACTGAACGCTGCCACTAGCAACATTAAATTACCTTGGGCTAAATTTCCGGGCGAATTACATTTGCCAGGCCATCAGTTTACTGGTCCCGGTACTAGACTAGATTTGCGTCTGAATAGCAACGAAACCCCCAAAGATTGGAGCAAACCTATAAACAGGGTAGATAGCGCGGCATATATTCACGACCTGGCATACAATCAACACACTGATACGGCTTCTAGGAATGTCGCTGATAGAGTAATGATAAACCAGTTGAATAATATACCTAATCCAAGCTTGCGGGAACGCGTAGAGAGGGCGATAGTCAAACCCATCTTGTCAGCTAAAACAAGCCTAGGTTTGGGTTTAAAAAAAGCCCAGAATTACAGCAGGACCTGAAATGGACTAATCAATTAGCGAATGAATTACACAAACCAGTAGTGAGAAATTTTAGGACGAGGCGGGTCCGTGTTGGGGGGATTGACCAGATTTGGGCGGCCTGAGTAAAAGATTGAGAAGAAGCGTTGTTTTTCCACACGCCGATTTCCCAACTATCAAACCACGTATGCTTTTTGGTAACAACGGATTATTGAATCTTTTCGAGAGCGCTGTGCCCCAACTCATATCTCTAATCTCCATTTTTAAAAATATATATTATTAAAAACGAAATGTATTGCGTAAAATGTAAAAAACAGACCCAGACGACAGATGTGCAGAACGCCGTGGCTAATAATGGGAGATCGATGCTCAGAGGTGTTTGCGTCGTATGCGGGAAAACAAAAACTCAATTCGTGAAGGCGTCCGCTGTTGCGCAAGGTGGGGATCTAGTTAGTTCACTGAACGCTGCCACTAGCAACATTAAATTACCTTGGGCTAAATTTCCGGGCGAATTACATTTGCCAGGCCATCAGTTTACTGGTCCCGGTACTAGACTAGATTTGCGTCTGAATAGCAACGAAACCCCCAAAGATTGGAGCAAACCTATAAACAGGGTAGATAGCGCGGCATATATTCACGACCTGGCATACAATCAACACACTGATACGGCTTCTAGGAATGTCGCTGATAGAGTAATGATAAACCAGTTGAATAATATACCTAATCCAAGCTTGCGGGAACGCGTAGAGAGGGCGATAGTCAAACCCATCTTGTCAGCTAAAACAAGCCTAGGTTTGGGTTTAAAAAAAGCCCAGAATTACAGCAGGACCTGAAATGGACTAATCAATTAGCGAATGAATTACACAAACCAGTAGTGAGAAATTTTAGGACGAGGCGGGTCCGTGTTGGGGGGATTGACCAGATTTGGGCGGCTGATCTAATCGACATGCAGGCTTTCGCTAGAGATAATGATGGCATGAAATTTCTATTGACCGTCATAGATGTGTTTTCCAAGTATGGGTGGATCGTTCCATTACATGACAAGAGTGGGAAGTCTACAGCCGATGGGTTCGTGAAGATACTCGGGGGTGGTCGAAAGCCAGTCAAAGTTTGGTGCGACAAAGGGAAAGAATTTTATAACAAAAATGTAAAGAATTTAGTCGAGTTGTATTCTACCGAGAACGAGGGTAAAAGTTCCATCGTAGAAAGATGGGTGCGTACGATGAAAGAGAAGATGTTCAAGTACTTCACAGCTAATTCAACTAGAAGATATATCGATGTATTAGATGAGATGGTTAGTAATTATAATGACACGAGACATTCTTCAATCAAAATGACTCCCGCGAAGGCTAGTATGAAAGTGAACGAAAAGACGGTATTTATGAATTTATACGGTGATGAGATTTCAGAGCCTATTACACCAAAGTTTACAATCGGCGATCGAGTCAGAATAACTAGGAAGAAGAACATTTTTGACAAAGGATATATACCTAGATGGACCGAGGAGGTTTTTGTAGTATCTCAAGTTCAATATACAGATCCACCAACTTACAAGATCACTGATTCTAATTCTGAGGAAATACAGGGGTCATTCTATGGGCAGGAGCTACAGAAAACAACTCAAGAAATATTTAGAATCGAAAAAGTGATTAGGAAACGCGGGAAGAAATGTCTCGTGAAGTGGTTGGGCTACCCAGACTCGTTCAACTCGTGGATCAATAACGAAGACTTGGTAACATTGTGAAACGATTTTGACAAAATACGCCAGACGCCAACATTCCCTACTACTTGCGATAATTAATATCGAAACTGGTAAATCCCACCATTATTGCGTTCTATCACTTGACTGTGAGTGGCTATGGCGGGAGGGCGGTCCTATGACGTCAGACTATAACTAGATACAGTGTGACCGAGGGACCCGTCACACTTTTCGATAAAACGTGACAGGGACGTTTTTGAAATCTATTCGACTGAGGCGTGACACGAAACATTTTCTACTGAATGCCGATCTGCGAAATTTTGTACAGAGCTTGACCGTCTCTCTCTCTCCTACCAACGAGAACGACGATGATGTTGTTGATGATGATGGTGGTGGTGGTGGCGACGATGATGAAGAGATGACGACGGCAAATCGGGTTGATGATGATGATGATGATGACTACGATGATGAAGAGACGACTATGATGATGATGATGATGATGACGATGGTGGTGGTGGTGGTGGCGGCGGTGGTGGCGGTGGTGGTGGCGGTGATGATGTTGAAGATGACGACGACAAATCGGGTTGATGATGATGATGATGATGACTACGATGATGAAGAGACGACTATGAAAAATAGCCTATCTCGTGTTTGATATCGATAACGAAAGTGAATGAAAAGACTGTGGGCCTAATAGCACATCGGTCAATACTGCGGGAAATTTCCATCGCGAGAAGTTGAATCAAACACGATTATAAACCAACGGTGTAAAATCGTTTGCGATATTGTAATCCCGTATCTACGTCGTAGTCCACTCATGCCCTTGCATCACGCGGGGGTGAGTTGCCATCGCGCCGGCGACGAACGACGGTAATCGTGCCCGGCCCTTGTTGACGATCCGGCCGTGGATTCTTGCATGGGCATTCATCGTCGCAGCATTCGCGGATGTGGGCGTCAATTTTAGCAATGAACGCCGCTTTCCACCGTCTTGTAAAATATCCATCCCGGCCGCTCGGCTCGGCGATTTTTCGTAATTCAGTAACTTTTTTCGAGTAGTCCATTTTGTATACGCCGGAGAAATTTTTTAAAAAACTTTTTTACTTTTTTTACTTTTTTTACTTTTTTAACTTTTTTTTACTTTTTTTACTTTTTTTACTTTTTTAAGGCTGTATTGGTCAAATGGACGAAACTGAAGGCTATATTGGTCAAATGGGCGAAGGTCAAGGCTGTACTGGTCGAATGAGTCAGCCGCCTTATTGGGCCTCTACTGACCTTCAATGATAATTAGACCTAGGTTTACATCATTGACGTATGGTTTACATTGACCAGGCAAAATAAACTTGCCTTTTCTGTAAAGACGATCATAGTCAAGACGGCTGGCATTATCATTGTTAGTGATTATGGTTTTATCTCAAATTATATATTTATTTGCTGAATGATGTCTCGCCTGATTGCTTTGCGTAAAGTCCTCCAATTATTTTTAAACAGGACTGTATATATACTAGGCCTATAGATGAAAGAAAGTGATTACTACGGAGGCATCTTTTATTGTGTGATAGCCTGCTAACTCTAAACATTGGCATTTTGCAAACAAACCTGTAGGCAACAATGAGATTGTGCCAGTTAGCCGGTCGAATTATCATTACACTCTAAAAAGAGTTCAGGTAAAAATTATCTGAACGGTTCAGGTAGTGTTTTTTCACCTGAAGTTGTGGTGCATTGCCTGAACTGTCAGGTGTGCAGCCTGACATGATCTGTAGAGTTCAGGTAGGTCTGCTTAGTTCAGGACAGTGCATGAACTTATTCTGTTCAAACCACACGAAGATCATCGGTTGGTCCTATATCACGTTCAAAATTTGTTTCCCATTATGACAATACTATGTTACTAGAATAATAATTATTTAATATTAGACCTAATAAAATAATTTTGCCTAAATCTTCAGGTGTACAACCTGATATAAACTGAGGAGTTCAGGTAGGCCTGCTTAGTTCGGGACTATGCATAAGCCCCCAGTCTTACATTTACACGTTATTTTCCAATTTGAAATATTATATTACTGGAATAATAGCAATAACAATTTATTATTGAACTTATGAAAATAACCTTGCCTGAACCTTCATGTGCGTGACCTGGATGACCTGAAGAGTTCAGGCAGGCCTGCTTAGTACTGGACGGTGCGTAAGACTGTTGCAGGCGGGCCTGCTTAGTTCTAGATTGTGTTGCGCATTGCCTGAACTTTTCAGGCGTGTAACCTCACATGACCTGTGGAGTTCAGGCGGACCTGCTTTGTTCTATAGACTGTGTTGTGCACTGCCTGAACTTTTCAGGCGTGTAACCTCACATGACCTGTGGAGTTCAGGCGGACCTGCTTTGTTCTATAGACTGTGTTTGACCACTGCCTGGACTTTTCAGGCGTGTAAACTCACCATGGGCGCCCGCAGAAATTTTTGCAGGAGGGGGCAAAACTTGATTGTCAACGTAAAAAAATTTTGGGAGGAGGACAAAAAATGCAAAGCGGGGAGTTAAGAACATGCATGGGTGTTTTTCACAGAGGTTTCTTGATGTAAATTTTTCAGTTTCACTTTAAAAAATTTTTAAATATGAATTGCTTCTTTTTGCAAGCAAATTTGTTTAAAAAATTTAAAAGTATTAGTTAAAAGTAGGCTTTTTAATTCTCCAATGTGAAGAAATTTGTTATAAACCTCAAAAGTAGTAGTGAGAAAAATAGTTTTCAATTTTCCAGGGGGGCAAGTGCCCCCCCTTGCCCCTATGTGCGGGCGCCCATGAACCTCACATGACCTGTGGAGTTCAGGCCGGCCGGCTTTGTTCTAGACTGTGTTGAGCACTGCCTGAACTTTTCAGGCGTGTAACCTCACATGACCTGTGGAGTTCAGTTGGACCTGCTTTGTTCTATAGACTGTGTTGAGCACTGCCTGAACTTTTCAGGCGTGTAACCTCACATGACCTGTGGAGTTCAGGCCGGCCGGCTTTGTTCTAGACTGTGTTGAGCACTGCCTGAACTTTTCAGGCGTGTAACCTCACATGACCTGTGGAGTTCAGTTGGACCTGCTTTGTTCTATAGACTGTGTTGAGCACTGCCTGAACTTTTCAGGCGTGTAACCTCACATGACCTGTGGAGTTCAGGCCGGCCGGCTTTGTTCTAGACTGTGTTGAGCACTGCCTGAACTTTTCAGGCGTGTAACCTCACATGACCTGTGGAGTTCAGGCCGGCCGGCTTTGTTCTAGACTGTGTTGAGCACTGCCTGAACTTTTCAGGCGTGTAACCTCACATGACCTGTGGAATTCAGGCCGGCCGGCTTTGTTCTAGACTGTGTTGAGCACTGCCTAAACTTTTCAGGCGTGTAACCTCACTTGACCCGTGGAGTTCAGGAGGGCCTGCTTTGTTCTGTATTGTTTTGCGCATTGCCTGAACTTTCAAGCGTGTAACCTCACATGACCTGTGGAGCTCGGGCGGGCCTGCATAGTTCTGTACTCTGTTGCGCATTGAATAAACATTCAGGCGTGTAACCTCACTTGACCTGTGGAGCTCAGGCGGGCCTGCATAGTTCTGTACTCTGTTGCGCATTGAATAAACATTCAGGCGTGTAACCTCACATGACCTGTTGAGTTCAGGAGGGCCTGCTTAGTTCTGGACTGTGCGTAATACTACATGTATTGTACTCAGTAGGACGTTAACCTCTGAACTAACGGGGTAAAAAACCTGAACAACCCACACGGACACACCCCGCCCCCCGTTTAGCCTAGGACAAAACCCACGGACAAAATCCACCTTCCATGTGCAATCATCATTTTTCTGCAGTTAATTGATAAAACGCGTTTCCCCAATCCAGCTTTCATAGCGACAATTGTTTTATCAATCCAACAACTATAATACAAATAACAATTATTTTTTATCAATCCCATTCCTATTTTAGCCAGAAAAATTTAATCAATCCAGCTTCAATTTCAGCAAGAATATTGCTTTGAAGGAGCCGATTATTGCAGGCTGTCTTAAGATTTGTGTATTCTGTGATCTGCGTTCTTGTGAATTGTTTAAACAGCATAATAATGTAGGCCTACACTGTAACCGGTTTCATTCTGTCAACCGGATTGTGGAATAAATTATTATAGATGTCGACCCCTATGTTCAAGGACTCTCTATACACAGGACGGGTTTCTTCTTATTTAACCGCCTTGTTTAGGGGTTAACGCCTTTACTTACTTACCTACAAATTTTTGGTGATTATCTCGGAGTTCCGAAATTTTACATCTCCTTTGCAAAATAAAAACATTCAATCAGTTATAGCCCGGTCAATTAAGTCTTGGGCATAGTTATAGTAAGCGGGTCCCTATGTTAATGAATGACTGCACTAACCATATTCCTAACCCTAACCGACCCTCACGATGCCTAACCTGACCCTAACCGACCCTCACGATGCCTATCGTGATCCTAACCAACCCTCACGATGCCTAAACTGACCCTAACCGACCCTCACGACCCCTAAACCTTAACCCTAACCAACATAGGGACCCGCTTACTATAACTAAGCCAAGTCTTGAACCCGCTCATTCACTATGGCAGGCAAATTTTTGCACGAAAAGTTTCGAAATAGACTAAAGAATATGTGGTAGAAATCCTAATAAAAAGAGATATGGGGAAATATTTAAAATTGGAGTTTTTATTTGTGAGCAGCAGTGATGCCACTGCTGGGTTCTTCCACTAGATCTTGTTTTGCGGTCGTCTGGGTTTCTGGAATTTTGTAGTTAAAATCTGGGTTTATTTTAGCTAGCTGGACATTGTGCATTTACAAGTCACAACACATGAATATTGGAAATAACTTTGACAATTGATATTTTTCGGTAGTTAAAAGTTTGAACTACATTTGATTCGATTTGACAAGCATTAATTTTTGCTAAACCTCATACAAAAATCTAACTTTATTTGAACAACGGGTCTAGAATCGCCTATATAAATAATCTGGGTTTTCTGGAGTTTTCGTAAGGAAAGCTGGGTTTATTTTTGAAACCTTAGTGGCAACACTTGGTGAGCATACTGGTCAAAAATGAATTGACGATAAAATTTTTAATTATCTAACAACTTCTCCGGGTACTTTGACAAAACTTACTTAAAGGTTGTACAATAAACAATTATTTGCTTACTCTATGAAAAAGAGTAAATTTTAGTCCCATACGACCGAACCACCGAACGCAATCCCGCCGCGCCCGTAAGCAAAACAGCTTCGGAAAGGTCGCGATAAAGTCCCACAATATTTAAAGATTTAAACATATTGCCCCATGTTTTAATTTGTTAGGATTTTTACTGTAGTTTAGTAGGGTATTTACGTACAATATTCTGCCAAAAAAGGTCTGCCATAGTAAATGAGTGGGTTCACGATGAATTTCCCGTATTTTTGACTGGCCTATTAGGCTACATGTATGACGGCAGATTGACAAATAAATTATATTTGAAAATAAAACATGTATGAAGGCAAATTGACAAATAATTAGGTTTGCAAAATTAAAAAATGACAAATAATTAGGTTTGCAAAATTAAAAAATGCCGTTGCAGGTTCAAAGCATAAGTATTGCAGGCTGTCTGTCCAGTTCGTATAGTTAAGATTTGTGTATTCTGTGATCTCCGTTCTTGCAGGGCCGTGTTTAACATAGGTCCATTCGGTGCGGTGCACCGAATGTCCCTGAGCCGAAAGTTTTGTTGCCATTGGCCAAATTCTTAAACTGCGAGTGTCAGTGTTACTTAAACCTTTTGTAAAATCAGTAGACCTAAGTGTAAGAAAACATTAATTTAACTAAGTTCACCGACGTTGCGTGCTTGCTTACTGACCCACCACAGCTGACAAACCACATAGGCTCGTAAAATGACTAATCTTGTAAGACTGTCGAATGGCAATTTGCCCCTGCTGTTACACTTTTCACCGACACTCGAAGAACCTTAAACACGGCCCTGCGTTTTTGTGAATTGTTTAAACTGCATAATTGTAGGCCTACACTGTAACCGCTTGCGGTGTGTCAACTGAGATTGTTTCAATAAAGAGATTATTATTATTATTATTATAAACTTTAGATTTAGAAAAGGAATCTTGAGTGGGGCGACATCTATGGCTGAGTGAAATAGATGATCAAAAAATGTTCACAAGTAACCTCTCCTGTAATATAGAGTCCTTGGCCTATAGCCTAAAAAGTTCAAGCACATAGCCTATTCTTAACCCTTTGTCCAGCCTAAATTTGACCACATATAAATTTTAAATTTATTATTCCGATCTGGCAATAATTTTTTAATACTTTAGCAATAACAACTTATTATGTAACTGAAGGAAACTTAAAATTAGCAGCTCAATAAGAAAACGTTTTAAAGCGAATTTATTAGTCACGTGACCCACGCCTGACGGCTGACGCATCCAAACTTATGCCTAGTCTTTGTTCTATGCGGCGATCATGTGCGAATTACATTCATATAATATCGAATATTATTTATTTAAAACTAGTATGAACTGCAAAAACATGGCCAATCTCTTTGTTAAACATATTTCGAAGTGCGCTGTCGCAAAGTTGAAAGGTATGTACTACAATTATTTGTTTAGAGTATCAGTATAAGGTTAGCAGTAACAATGGTTGCCGACCCCTCCCTATAATAACCTTTGCGGTTATTTCCTAGAATGGCTCGGAACCCTGTATGGGTGCGGCCGGAAAACCGGGTCCTTTCAACAAATTCGGTTCGGATTCGCGAAATCGATTTTCAAGTGCGACACACACGTTCTAATGGTTTTAAACACTAAACTATGCTATGAACAGCGCCATCAGGATCACCGTGTCACGTAATTAATTTAACGCTGAATGGTTATCTGGAGTTCAGCCGCTTTCTGTAAAACATTTTCCCAGCATTTTTGAGGATTCGGGTTGAACCCCTATGTAGAAGTGACTTTTAAATGCGTGAGTTTCATTTTTGAAATGTACTTCTTTATTTTAGCCTGTGAATCTTAAGCGATGTTGTCAAAATTGTTTTTCACTATTAGCTGCGATACATGACTTGAGAGAAATTTTCTAACTAATTAATTATGGACTAATACTAACTTGCACTATATAAATAATCTTGGAGCTAGGGATCATGACTGTATAAGCTGTTAGCTTTTTCTGATTCCTTTTGCACCCTGTTTAGTGACTCATGTTTATTCTGTTTGACTTGTGTGTGTGCAATAAATAAATAATTCTTTTTATGTTTCCTATTATGATACAAGGCAGAAGATGGCGTTCTTTGGACATGTGATGCGAGCAAACGGTTTGGAAAAGGAGATGATGCTGGCCTGCGGAGAAGGAAAAAGGAGAAGAGGACGCCCAAGAAGGAGGTGGATGGAGGAAATACACGAGAGAACGCAGATGAACTTGGAGGAACTGAGAGACGCGACGGAAGATCGTAATACGTGGAGAAGGTTCATCATAGCGGTCGCTAGGATTCAAAGAATCGATGGCACCAGGTGACAAGGTGATAATGATATATTTCTGGTTTTCTTTCACATAA
This sequence comes from Lumbricus rubellus, assembly GCA_945859605.1. Lineage (NCBI taxonomy): Eukaryota > Metazoa > Annelida > Clitellata > Crassiclitellata > Lumbricidae > Lumbricus > Lumbricus rubellus. The sequence continues at coordinate 32,476,512 of OX243827.1, forward strand.
TTTAATTTGAAGTCTGGCAATTGAGTTGTAAAACAAGCCTTTCGGCAATCCCTAGGGCTGCATGCCTGTGCATGTAAATAGTAAGGCAGCCCAAGAAATCACTAAAATAGAGCGCTACCGCATTAGCTTCGAATTTTATATTGACTGGTATTTACTGCAAATTTTCCCTCATTTATAATTTTATTACCTTGATCATTCTGCGTAGATGTCGCGTTGGTTACTTACTGAGTAAGTGTATCGTGGGGTGCGGCTGATAAATCGCAGCACTCTATTTTACCTATGTCGTTTGCATCCATGTTGTTTGTATACTCGCACACAATCTTCGGGATTACCAGCCTTCCTTAATGATCATTAACTTTATGCAATGTTGCAACATGAAATTATGAGATTTCTTCTCAATCATGTCAGTAAATGATGTGCGAAAGAAAAAGTTACATATGGTCTCTATCTGACTTGCACGATTTGACTGAATTATTTTTTAATTTGTTTAAACATAAATTTGTTCTATTGTAACAGGCTGTTGAATGTCATTAAGATCTCAGTTAAACGAATATCATCATTATCAAGATTCTGAGCTAGAACGACAGAAATAAATGTAACTTTACACCACAATTGTTTGTTTAATTTATTTACGCTGTCATACACTCTTACTTTATGTATTTGCAGAATGGGAAGTTTTGCGGAAACTTATTCAAAAGGCGAGTGGCTTCAGAGGATGAATCTTTCGGATGGTCATCATTGGTGGCTGACCTCATCTTAAGTGTGGAGTGATGTAAGCATTGTAAGCCCTCTTCATTGATTCCAATTCGTGTGTATTTAATGGGTAATAATATCGTATATTTAGTGCTTTAATGACATTGTTATTTAACCTTCTATTGACTAAATCATTTGCTTTTTTCAATGAAAACCAGTGGGAGAATTGAGGAAAAATAATGGGGGGGGGGAGAGTGAGACTTTGATTCACAAGTAGAGGAACTGTGCAAAGACTTTACTGTGGGTGACTAATAAAGACTGTGTAGCTGAACCCTCCCAACACCCATCAATTCTCAATATTGCAGACAGTGTTTTTGCTCTTTTCCTATTTCTTCTTTGAGTAATCTTATGTGTTTTCCGTTAACAATGAGGCCTTTACATGAAGCCTTGGCATTTCTGTCTCTGGTGTTGCCCCATGTGGTCTTCCTTATATCCACGTTCTTTTCCCTCTGTCTTCCATTATGTTGTCCATCCAGGTCTTTGACTGTCTTTCCTGCTTCTCGTTTCTTCCACATGTTCATCCAGGGTCATGGTTGGTGGTCTTAAATTGTCGTTCATTCTTTTCACATGGCCAAACCACGTGATCTTTACTACCGTTTCTTCCGCTCTTAGATTCTTACGTGCCTTCTCGTTCCTGATCCTATCTCTCCTGCTCCTTCCAGTATTGGCTTTGTTACATGACATAATTTCAGGTGTTCTTTCTTTGGAATATGCAATTACAATGTTTTTGTTTGTTTGCGGCAACGAGTCGGATGGTGGACTTGAATCATTGGTTTGATGACACGAATCAGAATAACATTATGTAAATGGTGAAAAATTATGCATTTGGGTTGATTGAATGCAATTTACTATTGTTACATTTCATTTTGGATTAGTTTGAGATGGGGACAAATTTAATCTGTTATGCGTTCAGTTCAGTTCATCAAACATTCATCAAACGTTCGTCTTTAAATCTGTGAACCTTATAATAATTTGATGTAGTATGTCATGCTTTGAACAGATATTCTGTTATATTTTATTAAAATAGTTATCCATCATCTAAAGCTAAGGCAATTCTCGTCGTGGCATTGAGGCCGGACTTTCCAGGACTCCGTGGAATGAATTCCTTGGCTAAGTAAGTTATATACGTTTTGAATTACTTAATAAGAATGTAACATAATAATACTACTGTGCTGTGCACACACTGTACAGACTTGTCAGTAGGCTCACTATAGATAATGCTGATTTTATAAAATATTGCTTCGAGTAGTTTTTTAACGAAGTATATGAAGATATATTACTATTTTATTCATTTTAAAACAGTGCCATAGTTCTACCTGACAATTATTCTTTGTGTTAAGAAATTTTTTAAAAGATTAGTCTTCACGACTACATTGGAGAGATATAATGTTATGCAACATTGACTTTTGAAGAATACAATGATTTGAAGCATCTGATTTTTTAATTGTAAATAATGCATAGTATGACATTGAGAGGCTACAGTAAATTTTAGGGCCTGGATTTCAATTGAACTTCTGTTGTTCATTATGCAAAAAAAATATAATACAAAATTCTGCCTGCACAAATATTTTCATAGGGTATGTTACACGTTCACATTGTTCTTAGAAATGTAGCAAACCAATTTTGACTTACACTTTTATCCTCTTTGTGTTTATATGCATGTTTAAGACTTGTAGCAATACTTATTGGGTCATTTCGTGCCAAATCAGCAATAAGTCCATCTTTTTCCCAATCTCCGATCCAGATTTTCTTGATATTTTCACCAAAGATCAATTATAATCTGGCATGAAGAACTGGAAAGCTTCAAATGTCCACAGTGAAAACTGACCAAGTTATGGGGTACTGAAGTTGGTGGGTAGGCCAAAAATTGAACGCGAATTTGCCTCTGCTATTTTTTTCCTTTTCAGACTTCAATAACTTTTGATCTAAACCATCTACACACATTTGGTTTTCTGTTTTCAGTTCTGTGCCTAGCATGGATTGGCAGGATAAAGTTATATTTGCTGCGTTTGATGTGATAAATTAATAAGAATTTTTTTAAAGTGTCGAAATATTTCAAACATACATCATTGGAAAACCTGAAGAAAAACCTTTTTATTGATAATAATTCCTGATGGTAGTCGTCAGTTAACTCATTAAATTATATTTTTAAAAGTCGTGATTTTTTTAACGCGAATTTGCGTCTGCTAATGTTTTTTGTCGTTTTTAGACTTCAATAACTTTTGATCTAGACCAGCTACATATATTTAGTTTTCAGTTTTCTGTACTGAGTGTTGCATATATTTGCATGGTCAAGTAACATTTGCTTTCTTTGACATGAGTAATTAATCAGAATTTTTGAAAAGTGTTGAAATATATCTTGCCGAGCTCCTATTTGTCATGTTTGCAGACACACTGCACTGACTAGACATGCAAGAAAGGAATAATTTTCATGTGTAGTTTTATTCGTCCACTAGTGTTATTGTAAATGTGCAATTTTTTTGAGTTTTGATTTACAATACTTTGTCAAAAGCCCTTCATCTCCGTGACATTCGTCACTGTCACGGAGATGAAGGGTTTTTGGCAAAGTGCTACAGCCGTTCCTAGAGACCAAAAGATAAATAAATTGCACATTTACAACTTCTCCAATAGATGAATTAAACCACACAAAAATTATTCTTTTCTTGCATGTCTAGTCAGTATAGTGTGCCTGCAAATATGAAAAAAATGGGCTCGGCAAGAAATATTTCGACACTTTTCAAAATTTCTTATTAATTCCTCATGTCAAACACAGTAAATATAACAGGATCCTTCCAATCCATGCTAGGCACAAAAATGAAAATTGAAAACAAATGTGTGTTGCTGGTCTAGATAAAAAGTTATTGAAGTCTGAAAACGGAAACAAATTAGCAGAGACAAATTCGCGCTCAAAATTCACGGAAAAAAATTAATGAGTTAATTAACTGAAGAATACCATCAGGAAATTAGTATCAATAGAAAGGTTTTTCTTCAGGATTTCCAATGATGCATGTTTGACTTGTTTATCAGGTGTCCCACATGCCCATTTGGTCAGCTGAAAGTGACCACTGTGGCGGAGATGAAGGGTTTTTGGCAAGGTGCTACAGCATTTCCTATAGACCAAAAGACAAATAAATTGCACATTTACAACTATACCAGTAGATGAATGAAAAAAAATTCTTTTCTTGCATGTCTTGCCAGTGCAGTGTGACTGCAAACATGACAAAAATGGGTTCGGCAAGAAATATTTCGACACTTTTCAAAATTTCTTATTAATTCCTCATATAAAACATAGCAAATGTAACTTGATCTTGTCAATCCATGCTAGGCACCGAACTGAAAACTAAAAACTAAATGTCTTTAGCTGCTCTAGGTCAAAAGTTATTAACGTCTGAAAATGGATGAAATTTCGTAGACGCAAATTCGCGTTCAATTTTCGGCCTACCCCCACCAACTTCAGTACCCCATAATTCGGTCAGTTTTCACTGTGGACACTTGAAACTTTCCAGTTCTTCATACTAGATGATAATTGATTTTTGGTGAAAATATCAAGAAAATCTGGATCGGAGAGTGGGAAAAAGTTGGATTTTTTGTTGATTTGGCACGGAATGACCCTATTGCCTTCCTCATAATAGACAACTGTAGATGAGCAACTTGTCCAGTATGTATGTATGTATGTGCACTTGTTATAGCGCCCCTTCAAGGCATAATACTTAGAAGCACTCCCGACTACAGCACGGACACTGATTCGAAGTTTCACGCCGAAGCGCTTGAGCAATTGCGAATGAAGGATTTGCTCAAGGTCCCTTCACGACAGTTTGGTGTGGATTCGAACCTGCAACCCATCCGCAGCAAGGCAACGAACACATTTTTGGGTACCTCTTGAGTCCCAATGACTCCAAATGGAGTCATATTCAAACTTCACTTTTTCTCTGCAATTGTTTAATTTAAAACCTCAACAACTCATCTGATGGCTAAAACATACATGTATGTATAAAGCAACAAAACAATTTTTTTACATTTGGATGTCTTTTGTTTCATGAAAAAAATTACTGACAAAGCGCTTATAAAATTTTCGCACAATGCCAGTTTTGACAGTATTATTGTGGCGCCACCTAGGACGATAATGTTTTGCTACCTGGTTTAGAAAGATTCAACATTATGTGAATGTTGGTAATAAATTTATTCTGGTTACCAGGAATTGAAATTTTTATGGGAAAAAATTATTTTCAGTATTGACTCCATTTGGAGTCATTGGGACTGAAAGGGTTAATGCGAATTTGCGTCTGCAAATTTTTCACCATTTTCAGACGTAAATAACTTTTGATCTAGATCAGCTAAACACATTTGGTTTTCAGTTTCCAGTCCTGTGCATAGCATGGATTCGCAAGGTCAAGTAACATTTGCTCTGATTGATATTGAATTTTTGAAAAGTGTCGAAATACTTCTTACCGAGGTCATTTTTGTCATGTTTGCAGACACACAACACTGGCAACATATGCAAGAGAGCCATCATTTTTGTGTGGTTTTAATCACCTATTAATGGGGTTCTAAATGTGTGATTTGTTTTGTGTTTTGATCTACAGGAACTGCTATATCACCTTGCCAAACACTCTTCATCTCCGTGACAGTGGTCACTTTCAACTTACCAAATGGGCATGTTGGACACCTGCTAAACAAGTCAAACACCCACCATAGGAAAGTTTGAACTAAAAACCTTTTTGCTGATACAAATCTCTTGTTGGTGCTCTTAAGAATAAGTTATTAAATAATTTTTTCAAAATACGTGATTTTTAATGCGAATTTGCGTCTGCAAATTTTTTCACCATTTTCAGATCTAGATCAGATAAACACAATTGGTTTTCAGTTTCCAGTTCTGTGCATAGCATGGATTGGCAAGGTCAAGTAACATTTGCTCTGATTGATATGAGGAATTAATAAGAATTTTTGTAAAGTGTCGAAATATTTCTTACCGGGGTAATTTTTGTCATGTTTACCGACACTTTATTGACCTTGTAATCAGAGCACCAACAAGAGATTGGTATCAGTAAAAAAAACTTTCTTCGATCTTTCCAATGATGTGTGTTCGACTTGTTTAGCAGGTGTCCCACATGCCCTTTTGGTCAGCTGAAAGTGACCACTGTCACGGAGATGAAGGTTTTTTTTGCAAATTGCCACATCATTTCCTTACAACCCAGACCCAAATAAATTACACATTTAAGACTCCACTAATAGTTGAATAACACCACACAAAAATTATTCCTTTCTTGCATATCCTGCCAGTGTAGGGTGTCTGTAAACATGACCGAAATGGGCTCGGCAAGAAATATTTCGACACTTTAAAAAATTCTTATTAATTTTTTGCATGACATCAAATATTACTTGATCTTGTCAATCCATGCTATGTATGCACAGAACTGAAAACTGAAAACCAAATGTCTTTAACTACCCTAGATCAAAAGTTATTAATGTCTGAAAATGGATGAAATTTCGTAGACGCAAATTCGTGTTCAATTTTCGGCCTACCCCCACCAACTACAGTACCCCATAACTCGGTCAGTTTTCACTGTGGACACTTGAAACTTTCGAATTCTTCATATCAGATGATAATTGATTTTTGGTGAAATTATCAAGAAAATCTGGATCGGAGAGTGGGAGGTATCGGTTGATTTGGCACGGTATGACCCTATTTGAATTTTTCTTTCCTTTTTGTTTATGACTTTACTTGATGACTTTCAGGTTATGGTGTCCACGGAAATCATCTTGGAACAAAAGCATCCCATGTTGATGGCCTTGTGGAATCGAGGCACTGTCGAGTACGTCTTTGTCACCATGGAAGGTCAAACCATTGTGCTCCCACAAACTTTGGTTTCTTCAGCATGCTGCATTGGAGTTCAAAATGGAGTCTTCATGACATCTCTGTACTTTATAGAATATTTCAGGACTGGGAGAAAGTGACAATAAACTCCTTAGCTAAACCTCAACGAATACTACATGTGCCCAATTATTTGTGAAAATTACCAATGACTTTAAAGGAATGTCTTACTAGTCTGGTTTTTAAATTTTGCATTTTATTCAAATTCTATTTTACCATGCAATGACAGTACAATATTTATAATGGATTAAAAAATCGTGTTGTTTTAGAAGTTGTGGCAGTTTTGCGATATAATCATGGACTATGTAATGATTAGCAGTCAGCAAAACAAGTGTCTGTCAGAGTGAAATGCCACGCCATTGTTATTAGTGAGGGCATAGAAATTGCCTTTTGGTTTAAATAAGCTGACGAAATTTTTGTCACCATGCATCTGGGCTATATATCTTAATGCTCCCTCATGCTCCAGTTTCATCAGCATGCCGCCAATTGGAGTTAAAGATGTAATGCACATGACATGCCCATTTTAAGGCTAAAAACTATCAGGCATGCATGTGCATACTTATTTGTTAAAGGAAATTTATGCAATGTTTTGCTATTTGTGTTTTTCTAAAATTCTGCAATGGAAATGAATTTCTTCTCACAATGACAGTCTAATACTTTAGAATTATTTTAAGCAGCATTGTCTAATAATCTGTCATGTTTCCTCTGATTTTCATGGACTCTGGTGTGATAACCAATATCGATTATGGCATGATTGTTGGCTAGCATTAGCTTGAAATACAATTTTCTACCTATATCTTGCTAGAAATTACAACATGAGGTAAAATGAATTGTAAAATATTTTGCAGTTTACAGTTGTCTTAATGCTTTTTATTAAGCGTTGTCTTGATGCTTTTTATTAAGCGTTTTAATGTTTGTAATAATATGACTTATTAATTTCTGCTCTTGATTCCTTGTTCAATTTGTAGTTGACAATAATTATGTGAATACTGAGAACAATTTCATGATATGTAAGATTATCTGACTCACTTTGGTATATATTTACAGTTGTGAGTCAAGTAATCTCTGCCTATGACTTTTAAGGTGAAACTTGTCAGGATTTCCACGTGAACTAGTTCAGGCCATCTGAACAAGTGCAGGTCCATTTGAAACGGTCTAATGTTTATGTACCATGTCTGAAGTTCTGGAAAATCTCATATCTGTTCTGGTAAGAAACAATGCCTAAACAGATTGGAGATTTTTCCTGAGCTTCAGGCGTGGAACTCAACATTTGACTGTCTCATTTGGACCTGAACTGGTTCAGAGAGATTCCTGAACTGGTTCAGGGAGATTCCTGAACTTCAGGCATGGTGCCTGAATATTCGACCGTCCCATTTGGACCTGAACTGGTTCAGGGATATTCCTGAACTTCAGGCACTTTGCCTGAATATTCGACCGTCCCATTTGGACCTGAACTGGTTCAGGGAGATTCCTGATCTTCAGGCATGTTGCCTGAACATTCGACCGTCTCATTTGGACCTGAACTTGTTCAGGGATATTCCTGAACTTCAGGCACTTTGCCTGAATATTCGACCGTCCCATTTGGACCTGAACTGGTTCAGGGATATTCCTGAACTTCAGGCACTTTGCCTGAATATTCGACCGTCCCATTTGGACCTGAACTGGTTCAGTGATATTCCTGAACTTCAGGCACTTTGCCTGAATATTCGACCGTCTCATTTGAACCTGAACTTGTTCAGGGAAATTCCTGAACTTCAGGCATCTTACCTGAAAGTTCAACCGTCTCATCTGGACCTGAACCAGTTCAGGCCGGTTGCCTGAAATTTCAGATATGTTACCTGAACTCTTCTGAGAGTGTAGTTGAATTTAATGAAGATGTCTAGGATAGAAGAGCTGTCCCATAAGGTAGCCCAGATATATGTGTGTGTGAAACGTTGGCGACTTCATTTTCTTTGCCTTGGCATATGAGGAGGGTGGTTGGCTATTGCTCTCCCTCGCCATCTCATCTTCCCACCCACAGTGTACGCTGGGTGTACTCGCCATAGCTGAGTTGGCTAGAGAAAGTAGTAATTTAGTTGTAGCTTTTGTTTTTGGTCTTCGTCTTGTTTTTGTTGTTTTCGCTGTTCTTGGTGTTGTAGTGGTAGTAGTAGTAGCTGTGTGAAGGGTGCGGCGACTTGATATGAGGTGGATTCGAAAGCGCAACCTTCCGTCTCCAGGGTGCCGAACATAACCCGACACTACCGCATCCCACAATAAAATACCTCTAAGTGAATTGCTTAAAGGGCGCTATATAAGTTCATATAGACTGAATCATTAGAATGAACAATTATTGTCGTGTTAACGTTTCTATAAGTTGAGCGTCATTTGTCGTGCATTGTTGTAGAGTGAGTTTTTGGATAACGAGAGAAAGGCGCTGAACAATCAGTTGATCGAAGTGAAAGGTTCAAGCGAATTTTTATCTGCGACCGATTGCTGCAGTGGCAATGTACAATATGGTTCCGTTGCTTTCGCATTCGAGGATTTTATTAACATAGTATTGCCTTTCTGCAGCTTTACGAATTTTTTAAAACTTGTTTCTGCATGTTACAAATTTAGTCCTATTTTCCTGTCTCTGCTTTCCTCTGCTTTCATATATTTTTTTTATACAATCGCGATTTTTTTATACAAGACTTTAACAGGGCTGTTGTCATCCAAGGCTGCTTAATTTCTTGTCTATTTTTAGGCAAAAACTCTATTTTAGGAAAAGTGGTTTCATACAGTGACTTGTATTTTTCAATAAATACTGTATATACGCAGCCGTTGGACCTCCCCGATCACATGCTTTGAAGACCTCTGACCAATCGGCAGAATGCAGCAGATTATTAAACGTGTTTTTTGTTATATCATTAATTAATCTTTTCTCTTGGGTGGGAACCTAGCTTGTTCCTTGGTAGACCTATAGCAGAATCACTACAGTCAAAGAGTGTATTTGTAAAAACATTATCGATCAAAGTAGCGGTGTCCTTTGTGATTCTAGTTGGTCTTAAAATTGTCGGTAGAAAGCGATGTGATGTTAGTGTGTTAAAGAACGTAGGCTACGGGTAGGCAAATGGGTGTTAACTTTTAGTAAGTCGATATTAAAATCCTCTGCTATGAAAATCTCATGATTTGCTTGAGATAACTGGAATAATAGTATGTCAAGCTCTTGATTAAAGAGATCAAGACCTTCATTTGGTGCACGGTCTGTACATAACACCAACTATTTGGCTCTTTCTCAGTTTATGTTTAATTTAAAAATATAAACTTTCATAAGTGCCAGATTTAGATAATATCCATTCGGCATCCATCAATTGGAAATCAGTATCATTCCTAATAAAGAGACCCACTCCTCCTCCTCCTCCTCCTCCTCCCTCCTCCTCCTCCTCCTCCTCCTCCTCCTCCTCCTCCTCCTCCTCCTCCTCCTCCATTGGTCCTACATCGGTATACGAATTTGTAGCCTGACATATGAATGGTGCTCGCTGAGTCTATATCCAACCATGTTTCAGTTAAGGCGTAAAAAAAAGTGTTGTGTTTCCGGTAACGCGACCGACCCATTTTTAGGGCCGCGACCCAAATATTTTTGTAAAAAATTTTTATTAAAAAAAAAATTATTATTTTTTCAAAAAAAAGTTTAATTTTTTTTCTAATTTAAAAAAACAACATTTGTATTGACATAACATAAGAGACGTCAACAAAATGAAATTAATAGGACTGTTTCTAGAGCAGTTTTAGGTGCAGACAGTCGGGAAATAGGCAGTTTATACTTGCTTAGAACACGTACTTTGTTTCAGCGTGCAAAAAAGACTAGTGGGGTATACTTTTTCGGATAGTCACTGCATAAAAATATTTTACAAAATAAAAATATTTTCCGACCTACCTACCCAATTTTTTTTAGCTCTGTTACCGGAAACACAACATTTTTTTTTTGCCTAATGCTAGTATTGTTGGCTGGACCATACTTAGCAGGACATTTACTTCAGATACCTTGTTCTGAAGGCTTCTACAATTAACATGCAATATGGAAAAAGATTGTTCACTTTGGCCGACATTTTTACAGAGTTCATCAGCACATACATATCTACTAGTGCAAAGCTTTACACAATTGTAATAATTAATGTCAGGGTCAATATCAGGATTGTTTAGTACAAAGGCATTTTCGGTATATTCATCCACATGCTGAAATAACTGTTCCATTAGTGCACTAATACTGTCTACAGTACAAGGATGGGTTTCTATATCTTCCTCGCTGTCAACATCACTATTAAACATAGGGTCAAAAACCCCAACTGCTGTGCACTTAGTACAACACCATTTAGCATCAAGAGAAAGTGTATCAACAGTGCATGAACAGGAGTCCAAAAGTGCGTGCAGTGTACTCTCATCAACGCTTGTGCATAATATGAGACTGAAAAGTCAGAATTGCTCATCGAGTCTAAACAAAATAAGCCAAATAAAGATACAGGCACGACTCAACGTCACCAGTGAAGGACAATCAAATCTTACTGTATTCATTAAATCATGTAATGTAATAAAGTAAACAAGTGGATATAAAGTTAATGAGTCATTGGATGCTCACGGTGGTCCGAGATGGATTAGTCCTCTTTTGGTAGATCATGGATCGACCGTATCTTGGACGGCTTCTCATTGACAGATGAATTAGTCTTCTTGATGAAATTTACTTCTCCGTTGACATTTGTCCAGGCTCCCGTGATCTGCTTGCAGCGAAGCAGTTTGCGTGCGCGAAAGAAGATTTCGGCATTGATCTTAGTCAGTTGCTCGTTGATGTAGACAGGTTCAGGCTTGTGAGAGTGATCTGAGGATCCAAATGACTGTCGGAGGTTTCTGCGTGCCCTGTATACCTCATCCCGAATTCGTCGAGATGTGAAGCGGACAGCGATTGGCCGGTGTCCCTCCTCCTTGCCATTGCGAAGACGGTGTGCTGTCGAAATATCCTGTCTTGAAACAGTGACCCCAACCTTTTTTATGTTTTACTTAAATTTAAAGAGAGTCTGTTTGCTTTAAACCAGTCACCTACGAGGGGTAGTTCGAGATTTACAATTTGAAATAGGTTTTCATGTTCGAGATTTACAATTTGAAATAGGTTTTCATGGGACTTGTGCGATATAAAAACGTTTGAATCGTCAGCAAACAGCTCAAAATGTAGTAAGGAGGATACATGAGGCAAATAATTTATGTAAAGTAAAAATAATAGTGGCCCCAAGATAGAGCCCTGGGAACACCAAATTCGATAGGGCGAAGTTGCGATGCTTTAGCATTACATTGGACTAGCTGTTGTCTATTTTCTAGGCAACTTTTGAACCAAAGAAGCGGTAACCCTCGAATGCCATAATTGTTCAACTTTTTAAAGAGAATTGCATGATTCACAGTATCGAATGCTTTTGAAAGATCGAGGAATATTCCCACAGAATACTCATTGTTTTCTATAGCTTGTGATATTTTATCCTGGATATTCAGGAGAGACATGGCAGTCGAATGCCCAGTCTGAAAACCATGTTGGTTTAAGTATAGAATTTTCCTTTTAAGAACGTGGTTATAATTATGTGCATGCAGATAATCATATAGGCCTCTAATTGTGTGTGCATACATCTATGCATTATATTTGTATTAAGGCAATTTATACTGTTTTTCTGTAGTTAGTAGGCAGGTGTTCTGTCCTGATAATTAATGCTGTAGGCTATGCCTATTTCCTTCTTTAGTCTTTTTACTGTGCTACCATTATTTGTTGAATAAAAGATTGATGCATCATGAGCATCCTTATATGTTCCATAAACACTATTGTTACCGTGCACGGCTTAAAGTGTGGCTGGACGGTCATGGACGGCGTCCATGCACTTATTTTAAAATATGATTGCCGTCCTGCCACTTATTGGCCAGCACAGCCTGAAAGGTAAGGGGCGTCAAGACAGATTTAAAGTTGATACAGAGTCACTAAAAAAGGAAAAACTCCAACAATCAAACAACAACGAAGAAGAAACCATTTTCTAACACAACATTTCTTACAAATGATTCACTTTTTTATATTCTAAATGAATAATTTACACGTAGAAAAAGATTTGATTAGAATAATCAACGACAGAAGATCAAACTTAAAACAGACGTAGCAGATTAATAATTTTACAAGTGCACGAAAAGTTGACAACAGAATTGAAAAACAGATCAAGAAAGATGCATGAAACGAGTTTATCCCATCTTGCTCCTGGTTGCAGGCATCCATGATGGCAACGTTCATCTGGTTCAACCCTGTCTGGCCACCCAATTTAGTCTCCAACCACTCTGCGCTCTGACCCACCGCATATAACCCCTAGCCCCTCTGGCCCCACTCCATCCAGCCCCAGCTTCTCTGGCCCACCCCATCTAGCCCTAGCCCAAATGGACTCGCCCCATCTAGCCCTAGCCCAAATGGACTCGCCCCATCTAGCCCCCAACTTCTCTGGCCCACCCCATCTAGCCGTAGCCCAAATGGACTCACCCCATCTAGCCCTAGCCCAAATGGACTCACCCCATCTAGCCCCAACTTCTCTGGCCCACCCCATCTAGCCGTAGCCCAAATGGACTCGCCCCATCTAGCCCTAGCCCATATGGACTCACCACATCAAGCCCAAGCCCATAATTTTATGGCCCACCCACTGTCCTAGTTACACAGTAATCAAATCCACAAAACAACAAATGAGAGATTATTCCTAGCAGAAAGTTGACAAGAAAAAAAAGAAATTCTTTAAAAGAAATCACAGATTTAACTGTTTATAATGTCATCATCCTAAACATTTGACAACAACGACAACTGTCCATTATTTACAATTCAACACAAGCACACGCACGCACGCACACAAGCACGCACACACACGGACCTTTGCAGCTGTAGGGGAGAGAGGAGAGAGAGGTGAGGGTAGATTGAGTCAGATGACAAAACATCACAGGACAATAATTATTCTAGCGAATGATGATGGTAGTAGTCTGACACTATGAACAAGAAGATCAGTTACATGAGAAACCCCCCTTCCCTCCCTCATTTACTCCATTCCCACTCCCCCTACTCCACACAAAGGGTCACTAAGGACAATTGATTCTGGGTGACAAATTAGGTTTCAGTGAAAGCCAGAAATTTAAATCCTTCTCTACTTTCAGTGCAGATCTAATTTTAACAGATCTAAAAACAAACAAACACAATAGAGACTCAGTAAAACCCAATAAGACAACCACCTCCTCTTCTTCCTTCCCTTCCTCCTCTTCCTCCTCCTCTCCTCTTTGTCCTCCTCTTTCTCTTCCTCGTCCTCCTCCTCTTTCACCACCAGCCAGTCAATTAACCAATCATCATGAAGTCAATCAACCAATCACCATTGAGTCAATCAAGCTTTTCTTGTTTTGACTTTCAAAACCACCAAACTTTCAAAATAGCAAAAATCAACACTGTAGTCCTTGATGTGCCATGAGGTCCCGTATGCACTTTGGTGTTGGGGGAGTTTCTCACTTCCAATCGGTCAGTGGGTCCCTGGACATGAAAAATCACCGAGGTGCTTGTCCGCCATGACGGCACGAATGACGTATTTGACAAATCCAATATGGCCGCCGTCGGCCATATTGGAAAATTCATCTTCTTCATTTCTTACAGCATATGCACGTGCAATACCTCTAATGGTACTGATTCAGGTATGCAGAATTCATTTATAATATTGTTTTTGTCATCAGGGGTCATCTTGAGGTCATAATGTCATGTTCAAGGTCATTTTTTTTATCTTTTTCATTTCTTACAGCTTATGCACGTGTAATACCTCTATTGGTACTAACTCAGGTATGTAGAATTCATTTCTGATATTGATTTTGTCATCAGAGGTCATCCTAAGGTTAAAGAGGTCGAGGTCAAGGTCACCGAGTTTCATCATTTTCATTTATTACAGCAAATGCATGTGTAATACCTCTAAAGCTACTGATTCAGGTATATAGAATTCATTTCTGATATTGTTTTTATCATCCGGGGTCATCTGAAGGTTATAAGGTCATGACCAAGGTCATCTTTTGCATCAATGATGTCGATTATAACTTGAATGAATGTAGAAGTATAAACAGTTGTTATAGCTTTAATTCAACAAACGTAGCTACATGTAATTATGACAGGTTAGAAGTCAATGCTGCTTTAATATGTCATTTTTCCGTGCATCACTACGGCAGCCAAATGATTCTTCGTCAGTCGATACTCTGAGGATGGGAAGCCAGTGTCGGTGGAGGCAGGGCGTCGCAATGTCATGGACTGGGTAGAAACAGCAAGACTTGATCTTCTGTAAAGGTCGGGCAATGAATGGGAAGAGGGCGAGTCCGGTTCGGCTTCCACCGTCGCACGGGTGAACGGAGTGGTCCAACTTGCAGGATTCGATGCACTGAAGTTCGGAAGTCTTGAGGGATGAGTGTCAGACGGAATCCGATCTTGTGGCTGGAAATCGATGGTCTGAGCAAATCGCATCGAGTGGTTTTCTGACATGTGTGAAGAGTCAACCGGATGTATTCTTCTTTCGAAGGCCACTCCTGACGACGATTGACACTTCCACGAGGTGCTGTTGTTCGTTTCCATTGTTACTGCACCGCCATCTCTGATTGGTTCTCTGTTTCTACGAGTTGCGTCCTGTAGACAGAACTTCGTTTCTTTCAGCCGTTGATCATTTTGCTTTTGTTGAAGTCCGCCGACGGTCAGTCCAGAAAGACATCGTTGCTTCTGCTGGTCGGCTACTTCCGGGGTCTCCTTCTTATGCCGGAAGTCGGACCAGCCTTGTCCTTGAACGTCAGTCTCCGTTATCGAACGGAAAGAGGTCTTCGATCTAGTTGCTTTCACTTCCTGAAGCTGTCCAAACGTTGTTCCGTGCACTGCCTCGTAACGGTTTCCAATCGCCTCAATGTCTTCGAGGTGCTTGCTGAGGCTGGCGTAGGCTGTGCCACTACTGGTGGTGGTTGGTCTGCCCTCCAGGCGCCGTTCGAGATGTGCCCGCAGCTCGTCGATGGCCTTCTTCTGCCTTCGAGGAGCTGGCTCGACATCTGACTCATTCTCCCAGTTCGTCGTCGTCATCGTCGTTGTTTGCCACCCGGCTGGATCCGACAATTTCGTTGCGTCGTTTTCCTTTTCTGCTGCTCTGCCATTGCCATTGGCCATGCCTCGAAGATTGCAGACCTCGTTGGATAGATTCCAGTCTCGAGTTTTCCAGATTTACGAACAACGGTAACTTTGGTGTTGCTGGTCGCTCCACCGATCCACGTTCAACGTCCGATTCTGGTCGTCGAGAGGAAGCCTCCACTTAATGGGGATCGACCTGTGCTTGGATTGGATGAGTTTCCAGACCTTGAAAAGGTCTGATCGTCGACGGTTCTTCGGAGGTCGAAAGGTCAAGTGGTGCATCGTCGGCGTCGTTCGGTTCTGCCTGGCGAGGGGGCGTCGTTATGGTTCGTCCCCAAGGTAATTCAATCGCATTGACCCTCAGCGATGGGGTTCTATGCTGAAGGCTCTTGAGGCTCTCTCCATGGTACTCGGATCTGGTCCAACAAATGATGAACCGCTAGGCTTCGAGGTCTCCTACGATGGATGGATCATGGAAGGCCGTCCATTGAGATGAACATGGTTGAGGGACCGCGCTTGACTGAACGTTTGAGTGTGGTCCAGTCACTCGAAATTCTTCACGGAACATCGGGGACCCATGCGATGATTGGAAGACTGACCCTGAAGAGAAACCATCATGATGAATGCCACTCTCGCCGCTACTGTTACTGCTGTTGTTGTTCAGAAAGATTCGAACTGTTTATTAGACAACTACATCACATCCACTGTCGGAATTGATGCTCTACATTCTTCAATAACTGGGGATCAAAGGTCACATACAAAGAGGAGCCTTCCTGGTGGACAGGGTGGCCATGCCAACTACTTGCAACACACAATGAACACGAAGCAAAAATAGAGCCATATTAAATCGCAGATGTAAGGAGCACTTCGGTGCACTGCTTTCATCCAAATGTCTGCATCCTTTGTCACGAAGTCTGCCCACAATATGCAACAGTTCAACAGGTGTGACACTCGACGCTGTGGTTGCCAAGCTGCTGCAAATATCTGCGCCATATTTTGTCATAGGAAGTAAAAAAACTCTTCCTGCAAAAAAAGAAGGACACAAACTTGCTTGCACACATCCAAAACAAAAATTTGTGGTTATATTTTGAAGACAACCTTTTTGATGCACTGAAAATGACATATTAAAGCAGCATTGACTTCCAACATGTCATAATTAGCTAAGTTTGTTCAATTAAAGCTATAACAGCTGTTTATACTTCTGCATTCATTCAAGTTATAATCGACATCATTGATGCAACAAATGACCTTGTCCATGACCTTATAACCTTCAGATGACCCTGGATGATAAAAACAATATCAGAAATGAATTCTATATACCTGAATCCGTAACTTTAGAGGTATTACACATGCATTTGCTGTAATAAATGAAAGCGATGAAACTCGGTGACCTTGACCTTGACCTCTAGAACCTTAAGATGACCTCTGATGACAAAATCAATATCAGAAATGAATTCTGCATACCTGAATTAGTACCAATAGAGGTATTACACGTGCATAAGCTGTAAGAAATGAAAAAGATGAAAAAATGACCTTGAACATGACATTATGACCTCAAGATGACCCCTGATGACAAAAACAATATTATAAATGAATTCTGCATACCTGAATCAGTACCATTCGAGGTATTGCACGTGCATATGCTGTAAGAAATGAAGAAGATGAATTTTCCAATATGGCCGCCGTCGGCCATATTGGATTTGTCAATTACGTCATTCGTGCCGTCATGGCGGACAAGCACCTCGGTGATTTTTCATGTCCAGGGACCCACTGACCGATTGGAAGTGAGAAACTCCCCCAACACCAAAGTGCATACGGGACCTCATGGCACATCATGGATCACTGTCCATAACTGCAACAAGAGTGTTCTGATAATTCTGCAAAAGATAAAAGCCATTTTTACTCCATCTTTAACCCCACCCCTCCCTCCCTTTCTCTCTTCCTCCCTCCCTCCCTTTCTCTCTTCCTCCCTCCCTCCCTTTCTCTCTTCCTCCCTCCCTCCCTTTCTCTCTTCCTCCCTCCCTCCCTTTCTCTCTTCCTCCCTCCCTCCCTTTCTCTCTTCCTCCCTCCCTCCCTTTCTCTCTTCCTCCCTCCCTCCCTTTCTCTCTTCCTCCCTCCCTTCCTTCCTCCCTTCCTCCCACACCTTACAGATCAACGCATCTCAGATGATCATTCATCATCTGTTCAAAGTAGAATGCTCTTAGCAATTGATAATTTTCTAAACTGGAAATAAAACCAACTGTTAGTCAAACTAATTTCCATAATGATTCTTCGTCGACAGTCAACTGAAACTTTTTTATCGTCAGCCAAAACGTTCTCTTGCATTTCACAGAGACTGAAACAAGTCTCCGATGCAATGCAAAAATATGCAATGCTAAGCTTTTCCTAAAGTTCGTCTCAAATCGATTCAGCCGATGCTCAACTCAGCTGCTAGACTGATTGCTCGCCTTCCCAACTACTTCGTCCCTCATTCTAGAACTGTCATGTCTCAGTCCCGATTAATTGGTCCTTCTCTTTGGAATGCGCTTTCTTTTTCTGTTCGCTCTACACTTCTGTCTGGCAGTCTCTCTTCTGCCTTAATTGTCTTTTCTCAAAACCTGCTTCTTCTCGCGGGCCTTGCGCACTGGGAGCGCCTCTTAATGGTTCACTCTAAAAGAGGCGCTTTACAAATGTTTAAATACAATACAATATAATACAATAAAATCAACCATTTTCTATTCATTTCCATACTTTTCATAAAAAAACCTCCATTGAGAACACAACTTGAAACATAAAAACCTTAACAATAGAGTAATTGTCAAGACACTAAATATCCGAAAAGACCAAATTTACATTAAAACGATATAGACAGCAATGAAGCCTTGAAAAAACAGTCATCTCTCTTTCCATCGTTCATGGATTCACGCATGGATTGAAATGTGAGACTGATGCATCATTTCTTTTGTCAATGAATGCAAAGATCTTGTGTTGACTTTGACGTCGCATTTAACATCAGTAGAATCGATGAATCGTGTCATCATATCATTCCGTAACATAAACAATCCCCTTCCTTCTCCTTCTCCTTCATCTTCTCCTCCTCCTCCTCCTCCTCATGACCCTTCTCCCTCTCCTCTTCTCCTCCTCCTTCTCTTCCGATAACACAATGCTAAAACAATCACTAAGAACCGGAACTTGGAGCAGAGGCAACGAACAAATGATACGCTTATGATACGCTTAGGGTTATGTCTTTGGAGGAGGGAAGGAGAGAGGCTGACTGGGTGCAGATGGGGGTGGGGTGGGAGGTGAGGGGTCACCTGCGATATCTCCTCTGCATGAATCCTAGCAATCCTTTCTTTGGCTGCGGAGGACCAGAAGGAGAAGAGGATGAGGAAGAGGAAGGAGACATTTCGTCCGTTGGCAACTTCTTACGGAATTGGTTTTTATCTGAAAATGAAAACAACAACAAATTAATATAATGACGAATTAATGATTCAAACAAATTAATTAATCAATTAACAGAATTTCACACACAGAGAAGAACACAACTGTGTGTGTGTGCGCGCGTGTGTGTATGTGTGTGTGTGCATGTGTGTGTGTGGTATTAGAAACAGGTGGAAGAATTAAACATCTTGGAATGGATGATAGGAAGAACCAGAGGTAGCAGCACACTCCACATACAGACAGACACAAAAGCAGGCAGGCAGACAGACAGACAGAGAGGCAGACAGACCTTTAAGTCGAGGCGCTGGATAGATCTGTCGTTTGAGATGTGAGCTGAACGCTTTTTCTTTGAACTTTCGAAGATCGAATCCATTTTGCCGATCGACATCGACGCGTTGTCTTTCTTCATCGAACGCTCGCAACCAACGTTCTTCGTCCGCTTCACATCGACAACTGAACGTGTACCAGAGATCATTGATGCGGTCGTGAATGCGAAAGCCATGCTTCAACTGTAGCGTCTCTACAACAACAACACATGCAACGTCAAAACAACAGACAAAACAATAGAGAAATCACAACATGAAAATAAAAATAAAATTGAGTTAAAATTATACAAGTAATAGATTTATTAAATGCAGTTAATCATGCAAGAAAATGAAGTAAACCTACTAGAGAGGTTGAGGAGAACTGAGACATCAAGACCGACGAACAGACAGAGACAGAGATAGAGAGAGATCTAGAGACAGACAGACGGACCGAGACAGAGATATCAAGAGACAGACAGATAGAGACAGAGATATCAAGAGACAGACAGAGATATCAAGAGACAGACGGACAGAGACAGAGATATCAAGAGACAGACGGACAGAGACAGAGATATCAAGAGACAGACGGACAGAGACAGAGATATCAAGAGACAGACAGACAGGGACAGAGATATCAAGAGACAGACGGACAGAGAAAGAGATATCTAGAGACAGACAGACAGAGACAGAGACATCAAGAGACAGACAGACAGGGACAGAGATATCAAGAGACAGACGGACAGAGAAAGAGATATCTAGAGACAGACAGACAGAGACAAACAGAGCTAGAGATAGAGAGATCTAGAGAACAACAGACAGACAGAGCTAGAGAGAGAGAGATGAGATATTTGCTACCTTTGCAGTCATGAACAGCGTAGACGATGCAGTTATCCATGAAGATTCTTCCTTTGAATACGAACAATTCTCGCCAGAGAATATCCTACAAGAAACGACGAAAAAGTCATTAAGCAACGTTTACATCACTCACCACACGACTAACAACTCCCAGCCACCTCAACCAGCCCATCCAACATCATCCATATTTAACATCATCATCCACCCATATCCACTCACTCACCATTGAATCCAATGATCATCCATAATTCAATCAGATGATCTGATCATTCTTTCGTCTACTCATTATTCGAATTGTACATCATCATCTGATCAACAAATCATCATCATCATTTTCATCATCATCATCATCATCGTCATCATCATCATCATCATCATCATTTTCATCATCATCATCATCATCGTCATCCTCATCATCATGCAATTCATCCGCATCATCATCATTCTGAATCATGTGAATCATGTGAATCAGTGGTTGTAGTGGTTGTAGTGGTTGTTACCTTCTTACAGAAGATGAGTTGATGGTCGAATAGGAAAATGATTCGTAATCGATGCGATCCTGTTGTGCTCACTTTGTTCGTCTCACCAGAATAGATCAACTCAGAACTGTTTTCAAGCAGCGAAGGACCCTACGCGCATATATAATATATATGATTTAAAAAAATTAAAATATAAATAAAATATAAACAGAATTAAAACATTAACAGATTAAAACGTAAACAGAATAAAAACATTAGCAGAATTAAAATGTTCCTGAAAAGACACAAGATCCTGAGATGAAGAAAGTTCTGATCCAATCCATCAATAAATTTAATGACATACAATAATTATTATTCCGATCTAATAATCAATTTATATTGATCAGATCAAATTGAGATGATGTCACATACAACTCACTTCTCTATTTTTAAAGTTCGAAGACTTTTAAGACTTCAATAAGTCAGTCTGCTACATTTTGTACCAAACTAATGTTGACATTGCTAAAAATGTCATCAGATGAGTGAATGATGCAAATCAGTCGAACTTAGATTTATCTTTACTTAGCCTGACTAACATTATACAATGGCTGAAACAATGTGTGTGTATATATTTTCACCTGCCAGTATGCCACCGTTTTCTGCCATTGCGCGAGTTTCTCGAGACTTTCCATTTTGCGTTTCCTTTCATTGATGAGCATCGCTGTCTTCTTCATTATTTCCAACGCGCTCTGCAGACTCTTATAGTCTGAATGTTCGATCGGAGTGTATTTGAGAAGCTCCTTCAACTGCAGCGGATATTTACAGATCTTCTGAACTGGAGTTAAAAGGAATCCCTCCAACGGAATCTCTATCATCTGCTGCAACAGACGACATGCCTGACAACAAACAACAACAACAAACAATGACAACAAACAACAACAACAACAAACAATGACAACAAATAACAACAACAACAAACAATGACAACAAACAACAACAACAACAAACAATGACAACAAATAACAACAAATAATGACAACAAAGAACAACAAATAATGACAACAAACAACAACAACAAACAATGACAACAAACAACAACAACAACAACAAATAATGACAACAAATAACAACAAATAATGACAACAAACAACAACAAATAATGACAACAAACAACAACAAATAATGACAACAAACAACAACAACAAACAATGACAACAAACAACAACAACAACAACAAATAATGACAACAAATAACAACAAATAATGACAACAAACAACAACAAATAATGACAACAAATAACAACAAATAATGACAACAAACAACAACAAATAATGACAACAAACAACAACAAATAATGACAACAAACAACAACAACAAACAATGACAACAAACAACTACAACAAATAATGACAACAAACAACTACAACAAATAATGACAACAAACAACAACAACAACAAATAATGACAACAAACAACTACAACAAATAATGACAACAAACAACAACAAATAATGACAACAAACAACAACAACAAATAATGACAACAAACAACTACAACAAATAATGACAACAAACAACAACAAATAATGACAACAAACAACAACAACAAACAATGACAACAAACAACAACAAATAATGACAACAAATAACAACAAATAATGACAACAAATAACAACAAATAATGACAACAAACAACAACAAATAATGACAACAAACAACAACAACAAACAATGACAACAAACAACAATAACAAATAATGACAACAAACAACAACAACAACAAATAATGACAACAAACAACAACAAATAATGACAACAAACAACAACAAATAATGACAACAAACAACAACAAACAATGACAACAACAACAATGACAACAATAGCACAATTACTCAGCGCCATTAATTGATAATTTTTTGATCATCAGATAGTGACGACTAATAAATATGCACAGAAATAATATCTGCAGTTGTTCTGCTGAACTTTGCGTATCATATTCTTTCGTTCTTTCATTTAAAGTCTTCTCGTATATGAAATGAAATGAAAATTCAAACCTCAAAGAATTGTTCGTATTTTTTATCCAACTGAAGACGATGAAGTTCTTCACACGCGAACGGATGGTTGTTGCAATACTCCGAGTAGATGTGAAATTCCGTTTCCTAAATTAACCATCACAGAACAAACAAGAGACAATCAATGGAAAGAGATGAAAACAATAGATGAGATGAAAACAATAGATGAGATGAAAACAATAGATGAGATGAGAACAATAGATGAGATGAAAACAATAGATGAGATGAGAACAATAGATGAGATGAGAACAATAGATGAGATGAAAACAATAGATGAGATAAAAACAATAGATGAGATGAAAACAATAGATGAGATGAAAACAATAGATGAGATGAAAACAATAGATGAGATGAGAACAATAGATGAGATGAAAACAATAGATGAGATGAAAACAATAGATGAGATGAAAACAATAGATGAGATGAAAACAATAGATGAGATGAGAACAATAGATGAGATGAAAACAATAGATGAGATGAAAACAATAGATGAGATGAAAACAATAGATGAGATGAAAACAATAGATGAGATGAGAACAATAGATGAGATGAAAACAATAGATGAGATGAAAACAATAGATGAGATGAGAACAATAGATGAGATGAAAACAATAGATGAGATGAAAACAATAGATGAGATGAAAACAATAGATGAGATGAAAACAATAGATGAGATGAAAACAATAGATGAGATGAAAACAATAGATGAGATGAAAACAATAGATGAGATGAAAACAATAGACGAGATGAGAACAATAGACGAGATGAGAACAATAGACAAGGGATAGATGGATGAATGGATGGACAGATGGGTGGATGGTTGGGTGGATAAATGGTTGGATGAATGGATGGACCAAGGACACATTATATAAGGTTGATTGGGGGAACATCCATAAAAGACCAGCACTTACTGGAACAACGTAAAATTCCAGCATCTGGCAATGCATTATTAATATCGTATTGCATTATAACTACAACTATTTGTCATCGTCATTATAACAAAACAAAGTCGTAGAGAAATGTTGATCTGGTTCTAATTCAATTCAACATCTTAAAACAAGCAGCCAATCAGAAATTGCATTGAAGGTTTTTGAAAATGTCATTTAGAAGAAGTTTAAGATGATGATGAAACTGAGGAGGTCAGAGTTTAGAAGCAGGAAATGTAAAAAAGAGGAGGAGGAGGAGAAGGAGGAGGAGGATGGGAGAAGAAGGATGAGAAAGTTAATTCAGCGATGGACGTGGTGCATGTCTTACAAAGTCGAGAAAGCAGTTTCCGATTTCGCTTTTGTGTGCGTCGTCAGTTTTGATGTTTTTCTCGAGATCCTTGAGAAATGCTGAAGCAAAGACGTAGATCTGTTCAATGTTGCCGAATATCGTTGAAACGCAATCAGCAGAAAACATTTCTTTCCGCTTTCTTGCCTTTTCTACGTAACCCTAAAGAAATGGAAAAACAATCAATGATGATCATCAACACAATCATCAAAATTGAAAGTAATAAAGTTCAAATATTTGGACTGAACACAGTAACATGTCAGAACTCAAATTGGCCTGAATTATCTGGAAACATAGCAAAGGGTCAATCAAGGGTCAAACAAGGATCAATCAAGCATTCGATCAAGCATTCAATCAAGGATCAATCTAAGATTTTAGCAAGCAATCACTAAACGTGGAAAAGAAGAAACCGTACGAACGCAGAACGAAAAACAGAAATGCAAATGTGATTCCAATCTCACCTCGACGACATCTTTGAGATGTTTAACGTAGTCTCGTTCGGATGACAGAATATCTTGGATGACGTTTGATCTCGCGTGATTCATCCGATGCGATGATGACTCATGCATCGACGACTGACCGTCGCATGACGTCATTTCCGTATTATTCTGACATCCGTTGTCAGCGAAATCGTACGACTGACGCTTTCGCAACTGTTTAACACAAACGATGACGATAAGAAAAAATCATTCACTAATAAGTTTCTTCATTTCTCTAGAAATAATAACTAATAACTCTCTCTTTCATCAATCGTCCATCTCATCTTCAAAATAATAATTTAGAAAAGTAATAAAATAAAACCAATGAGATGATTTCTAGCGATTTAATTAATAAAGGAAGAGAGAGACTGTAAATCTTCTTCTCACTCGTGTGATGGGTTGGAGGTTGGAAGTGGCAGAGGAAAGAGCGAGAGAGAGAGACAAAGAAAGAGAAAAAGAGAGACACACATACAGAGATAGAGACAAAGGCAGACAGAGACAGAGAGAGAGCAAGCAATAAATTCGTACCGTGACGAATGCGGAAGGGAACCATCCTTCGCGATCTGCTATCTTGCCCCACCACCAATCCTTGTCCACCATGTCCATCACTTCAATGACGTCACCAGCACAGAATCTCAGCTCCAGAGCGTCAAGGGTCACGTGGTCCCAGAGCGCCTCTGCCTGCGTCGGTTGACTCTGGTCAAAGATCTAGCAACAAGATACACACATCACAAACACACACAGTCACATAATTATTTATGAGAGGTCACATAATGCTCTGTTGTAAATAAAGAACCACAGAACCATTAGAAGAGTAGCTGTCTCTGTCTGTCTCTGTCTGTCTGTGCCTCCCCCTCTCTCTTTATTTCTGCCTATCTCTTTCTGTCTCTATCTGTCTGTCTGCGTCTGTCTCTCTGCCTCTCTTTCTCTCTCTCTCCATACCTCTGCCTCTCTCTCTGCCTCTCTTTCTCTCTCTCCATATCTCTGCCTCTCTCTGCCTCCTTCCTTCAATCTCCTTCTGTCTGTCTCTTCGCAAACTCGCATGCATCCATATCTGAACGAGTTTTCGTTGTTTCTCTACTGAGATGTTGACTGTGCTGATGAAATCCATCGTTGGCTCTCACAGCCCCCTCCACCCTCAATCCCACCCCACCCTCAACCGAACCCCCACCCCACCCCCACCCCCACCAACCCCCGATTCCAACAGAATAATTTGGGTTCCATAATTATATATAGTTTTGATCATTTGATTAGATCAGATTTTCTCAATGATTTGTCTTCTTACATCATCGTCATTATCATTCCACCGATATTTAAATTACATAATGAAATCCGCCATCCCCGCCCATTCATGATTTATTCACCTATCTATCTAACTATCTATCCACCTATCTATCCATAATATGAGAAGAACTGGAGGTTAGAGCACCATTTCCCCTATGCAAGACAACCAGATGTCATCACAAGTCAAAAACACTCCATCATTTCTTGTAGTACTCAAGAAGTCATAGCAGCAGCTAACAAACGATGAAACCTAGCACCAACCTGTCCGAGAATAGCCTTACGGCAAGCCGTGTTAATTGCCCTTGAGACGGCAATATTGCCCCCAGCAGAGTCATCATCGTAATCGTCGTCGAGAGAACCAACTGCAAGATCACCAGCCTCTTCCGAGCTCGCTATAAACACATGAATGGATGTCGATCACACACACGCACACACACACAGAGTGACACACAGACACACACACACACACACGCACAAACACAGAGACACACAGAGTGACACACAGACACACACACAGAGACATACACAGAGACACAGAGTCACACAGAGTGACACACAGAGAGATAGAGAGAAATCAAAAGATATTATTACGGCAATTGAAAGACACATGCAACGATGATATTATTATAATCGATTAATATGTCTCTCTTTCTCCATGAATATATAAGACGAATGAAAAGAGTCAAGTATAACGATCTTAAGTATAATTATATCTCCGATTTATGGCCGACGTTAAAAGGCTTTGATTGTTTTCGATGAACAAATATTTTGTGATTAATTCAAGAGACACAATTGACTCTTATTAGAAAATGCAAAACAAATGATGACATCAACATCAGCAGCTGACAAAAATTGCTATTTAAAAAACCACTAGACAAAGTTTCACATCATAATCACCATCACCACCACTGCCGCTATCATCATTGTCGTCATTGTCATCATACCTGAGATAAGCCAGTGAAGAGGAGAACACAAAAAAACTATAGGTGAGAGAGAGATAGACAGACAAAGGCAGACAGACAGAGAAAGATAAACAGAGATAGACAGACAAAGGCAGACAGACAGAGAAAGATAAACAGAGAGAGACAGACAAAGGCAGACAGACAGAGAAAGATAAACAGAGAGAGACAGACAAAGACACACAGACAGACAAAGATAAACAGACACAGAGAGACAGACACCTTGGAAGGACGTGCGTTTCTTTGGTCGACGAATGTTATAATCAGTTGAGTCTGTTGTACAGCAACTGAGATCAGGTGCGCTCTTTGCCTTCTTCAGAATCTTCTTCTTCACTGATGACAAAGATGACGAAGATGATGATGACGATGATGATGAAGACGAAGATGATGAAGATGATGCAGATGAAGAGTTTGTCTTCTGTGGCGGATCGTGATCGGTTGATCGAGATTTGATCGGCTGTGGTGTTGACAACTAAAACAAACGAAAACATAATTATTATTATTATTATTATTATTATTATTATTATTATTATTATTATTATTATTATTATTATTATTATTATTCTTAGATCATTCAACTCAATTCGTCAATCCAGACTCAATGTCTCTCAGCAAAGGGAGGAAAATGGGGGGGGGGAAGGGATGGTGGAACGTGTACTATCACAATTTTCGCTTTCATTCAGCATTTGAAGGCTTTGGAAGTGTCACGTAAAGTAAGTAAGTTATCTTTGCACAGGCTATAAATAATTATATTTTGACGACATAATAATAATAACTATGTATCAGGGTGGATAAAAATCGTGATTTTTTTAATAAAAATCAAAAAATCGGATTTTTTTGATTTAAATCGGATTTTTTTGATTTAAATCGGATTTTTTTGATTTATATCGGATTTCTTTCTTATAGTTCGTATTTTGTATGTAGTTTTTTGGGGGGGTATCAAGTCACATGCTTCATTAGGTAACAGTTATTACCTTTAATTCTACAGCTACACAATACAGGGTGGATAAAATCATGATTTTTTAACTAAAAATAAAAAATCCGATTTTTAAAATTTAAATCCGATTTCCTTCTACTAGTTCTAAGTTTGGATTTACAGCCTCCATGTGGGTATCAAGCCGCTATGCATTATTGTAACTGATATAAATATTCGGTAACAATTATTACCTTCTTTAGTTTTGCAGTTATACAATACAAATTAACACCTTTGAAGTGGTATATACACTTAATACTAATAGTGCGATCGATGAACAATCAGTTAAATCCATTGAAGACAGAAGAAGTCAATGTTCTGTTAAACTGTGAAATCAGATCGCTATGTAAGTGGTTAAGTTACTGAGTAGTCACACCTTGCAAACTAGAACACTACCGTACTAATATTATTAGGTCACTTCTAGTGTTGTCATTCAGATGTAAAATATTTTAGTCACAATACAAGTGTTCATCTTCTCCTGCTATTGCTTCTTGTTCATAAGTTTGAAAAAAACACTAGCTTTCCATCAGCAGGTCACAAGTGTTTTAGGCTTTAGCACTACACTGTGCAGCCAGATGAGTCAGCCTGCTGGGCATGCTGAATGCACTAACTGGCAGCTGCACTGCTGCAGCTAAGTGAAAGGAAACAAACCTGCAAGTTGTGTGGCACAAAAGCATTGATTGAAATTTATTTTCACTATTCGATTTAAATCGTGATTTTTATTGCCGATTTAAATCGTGATTTAAATCAATGATTTAAATCAACCGATTTAAATCATCTCCACCCTGCTATGTATTAGTCAGGAGATTACAATGGATGTCTTACGCGTCTTGACTTTGCGCTGTTGATGTCGGTGTGTGAACGAGATTTGCGAGTGATGGCGAGCAGAGGTCGAATGACATCCTGAACTTCCTCTCCTCCTTCCTCATCCTCACCCTCCAACACATCCACCTCACCGTCACCCATACGACCTACAACACAAACACACAAACATTAACACAAACACATAAACACAAACATTAACATAAACATTAACACAAACATTCACACAAACATAAACATAAACACAAAAACATTAACACAAACTGTCATTCAATCTTATCTCTCTTCTCATCAAATCAACGAAATCTCTTCTCTACACAAAAAAGTTAAGCAACAATATTCTCTCTCAATCACATCTATAGTAATTGCATTTGATTATCACAGGCAAAGAAAAAGCTCAGTCAGTCATAATAATAAAAATTATGTAAGATGGAAATGGAGAGAAGATAGGAGAAGCAGAGTAGGAATTTAATTAGAACGAGAGATTTCGGTGTTTAGTTTAAATAAATCATTCAGCCTTTCTTACACTCTTTACGAAATCATAAAATAGAAAAAGACGATTCTAGAGATTAATTATGATCACATTAGCTAAGATTCCTTTGAATTGCATATACTTGTATCTAGTCCTCCTTCTTTCCTTGTTGATTGAAGGAAGGGATACAGATCATAACCACTATACACAACAACTTCTGTTACTTCTCTGTCTGTCTGCTTGTCTGTCTGTCTGCCTGTCTGTCTGCCTTTATGTATGTATGTATGTATGTATGTATGTATGTATGTATGTATGTATGTATGTATGTCTGTCTGTCTGTCTGTCTGTCTGTCTGAGTGGGCGAATCTGCTGCAGCTCAGCACCAACAACCCGGACGTACACTTGTACGTCAGGCAGAGTATCTAGGACAGATGACGATGTAGTTAGGGATAATGAGGATAACAGATGACAGTCATTTCGTCCAGAGGCGATGAACTTGCATTCTAGTTAAGCCACATTGGTGTGGCCACAACACTAGACATGAACAAACTTCAACGACAACGCATAGAAATTCAACGTCAGTAGTCTCAGTAACCAACAGGTTCTTTAGTTCTTTTCAACGATATATTATTAGTATTACAATTATATGGCATTTATTCAATTGTATGTCATGACCCGGATGTACTCCTTAAAACATATGTGACCTTTGTTCAAATGTGCTCATCTCATTTGGCTAAGTACGGGTCACACACGATTTGACCTTTCATTAATATTCATGAAATTCATCAGCACATAATTTATGATAATGTCCTGCAGAGGGTCAACGAGAAGGAAGAGAAGGGTGATTAACGGAAGGGTGATGAGCAGGAGGAGAAGGAGGAGGAGGAGCAGAATGAGGCGCTTCTTTGGAAAATTCATATAGATCTCTCCCTTCCAGCCCCCCAATTCAAAGCAACCAGCAGAAGCTGAGCATATATAATATATATATATATATATATATATATATAGAGAGAGAGAGAGAGAGAGAGACAGACAGACAGACAGACAGACAGACAGACAGACAGACAGAGACAGAGAGCGAGAGAGAGAGACAGAGAGACAGACAGACAGAGATAGAAGTAAGACAGACGGGAGGGGGGGAGAGTGAGAGCTGCTGTAAAGACCGACCCACACAACCACCACACAACCTGTCGCTCTGGTTGGTTCCTCTAATTAATTATTAATAATTAATGCATCATCATCATTCGGATCATCATTCGGATCATCATCATCATCATTGGATGAAGTCTAAAATGCAGAGATGACAGATTCTTGCAATACTTCGTCTAATTAGAAATCTTACAAATAAATCCTAATAATAATAATAACGATGATGATGATGATGATGATGATGATGATGATGATGATGATGATGATGATGATCAGCAGCAGATGTGAGGAGGTTGAGGCAGAGATGACATCGACATCGAACCATCCTCTGTCATATCTTCTCTTCTTCCAATCATTTCATCAAATGACAACAATGACCAACAATGATTTCAAATAAACATCACAATATAACAAGTCTGCTCCTCTTGGAAGCATAAAATCTCCATTCGTTGAAATTAGACATTGAAGTTTTCGTGTAACCAATAATTGAAAGGACAAGAACCTCGTTAATAACATTCGACGTTTGCTTCGGTTTGCTGCTGACGCAAGTCAGAGCATCTTTAAAAGATAAAAGACGAGACATATGCCTCCTCCCTCCTCCTCGTCCCTCTTCTCCATCCTCCTCTTCCTCCTCCTCCTCCCTCCTCTTCTTCTTAGGAGGAGAAGATGCCAGACAGACTGCACGACTGCACGGGCATCAGTCATCGATCAACTTCTTCTTCAACTTACATAACGGTTGGTCGTGTGGAATAAAAAAAGTGGAATTTCGCGGCAATTGGATTCGATGAAAGCAACTTGAAGATAAGACTAAAATATCACCTGATGAAAACCACAGCATGCCCTAGAGCGCACTAAAAACAAACAACACAGAGAGGAACATACTGAGAGAGAGACAGACAAACAGACAGAGACAGAAAGAGACAGAGAGGCACACAGAGAGAGACAGACAGACAGAGACAGAGAGAGAGGCAGACAGACAGAGACAGAGAGACAGACAGAGAACAACAAACAGTTTCCTCCATGGGCTAATGTATGATGATGATGGAGAATGTGGTTGTGGTGAAGGAGGAGGAATGGATGGATGGATATGTGGAATGTGGCCATCAATCGATTCCTCATGTGACGTTTTGTTGTTGTTGTGTTGAGTGAATAACTGAATTAGAGATGAAGTGTCTGGTGGAATCCACGATAAAACGACGATGCTAGACATAAGATGTGCTCTTTGGTCACATAGATTGTAATGTATAGTAGTGAAGATGTTTAAAACATGACTGGCTGCAGTGCTCTCGTGCAAATAAAACTCACATCTATTAATTATTCAATGTCTTATAATTAGATGACTCACATGAACAATGTCATCATGTCTTATTCGACGTTCGCTCTGCACAAACGGCGCTATATAAATTGTCCCATTCGTATTAATATAAACATTTGCTACAGGATTGAAAAGCGAATATGTTACCAATGAGCCAATCACTATAAGCTACAGTTGATCATGTGCTGAACGTGGTGAGTGAACTTAAGTTGTGTTTTAGGTCACATGCAAAAGCAGATGAGATTACGGTAAAACACCATTACGTGCAATTGGCCCAGTGCCTAAACATCCAGATAGTAAACTACACCAGAATACCAAGGCAAACCAGGAATCAGTCAAGATATGGATTTCAACAATAGCAACAATGCATCGTCGTCGTCGTCGTCATCATCATCATCATCATCATCATCATCATCATCATCATCATCATCATCATCATCATCGTCATCATCATCATCATCATCATCATCATCGTCGTCATCATCATCATCATCATCATCATCATCCATCTCCTCCATCTCCTCGTCCTCCTGTCGTTCCGCTCTGCTGGTTCTGCATCGGAAACCATCCTCCTGCCTTCCTTCCTTCCTTTCAACTGACTCGCCTTCAAATGCACCATGCACTCTCATCCATCGATCGATCCATGTGCCAGCACCATTAGCACCAGCACCAGTAGCACCAGAACAGTGCCAAAGTGGGGCAGCACCAGCATGTGCACCAGCAGCACAACTCGAGTACAGAGAGAGAGAGAACGCCAGTAGATGAGAGCCAGCATCTGCATGCTGCGTAATAATATAATCCACTGCTGCTGGCTGGTTAAGTGCAATCAGCAACGCAGCAGATCGTTAATCAACTTTAACGGACTTCTTCTCTCACCGTCCGTCTGATGCTGGTTAGAACTGCTTCTCAGACACTATGGATCAGACACAGCGTGGCCAAAACACACACAAAAAAACACCAAGTGTCTGGTAGTAGAATACAATCACCCACTTCGAATCTAATGAGTTAGTTTATAATAATGTCAAAAACATCAGTCGATCCCACTTCAAGTGATATTACAATTCAATCAAATAAAACGTCTCCTCTTCTCCTCCTCGTCCTCATCTTCGTCCTCCACCTCCTTTTCCCTCGTCAGTCCATCATGTGTGTGTGTGGGGGGGGGGGGGCAATTTTAAGACCATTAGCCTCCGCTTGTGGCTCGTGATCTATGAAAAGGAAGTTCTTCAATGTGCCTAACAATCAACAACAGCTAATACTAAACTATTAACCCACCAATACACAATACACAATACACAATAATACTATGGTGATTATTAAGACTTAGAG
>OX243827.1:32514432-32554432 GCA_945859605.1 Lumbricus rubellus
ATCAGAAAGACACTTTGGCAGAATTTACACATTTTGTTCTCCAAGAATTAGAGAAGAATTTACAATCAATAGCCAACATGCAAACAGCTGGTCGGTTGCCAATGGCCGTCGAATGGGTGAGGGATGGGGAAATGGGTGAGGGATGGGTGGGGAATGGATGGAGGATGGGTGGGGAATGGATGAAGGATGGGTGGGGCTGGTCCTCTTTGCATATATGAAGCACGGATGTCTAGATAAGTGGTGGCATATATTATATGAGGATTCAATTCCCACACAGCAGTGTCTGAAATCAGGTGCATCAGCAGCCATTGTCTGCAATTATTCTAGAGCTGCAGACAATAACACTTTGTTGAAAACCACACCAACACCATCCTTCCTACCTTCCTATGTCTACCTATGTATTTCTATGTCTATGTCTGCTTATGTCTACCTATGTCTATGTCTGCTTATGTCTGTCTATGTCTGCTTATGTCTGTCTATGTCTGTCTATGTCTGCTTATGTCTGTCTATGTCTGTCTATGTCTGCTTATGTCTGTCTATGTCTGCCTATGTCTGCATCCTACCATTGTTCAGCTTTGCTCTCAACCAACAGGCAGCAAAAAAGCAATCACTGATTACACTAAACACTATTATACAGCACAAATAAGAAGAGAATCTTTTGAATTACCACAAAACAGTCGTAAGTCAATAAATGAGTTCCATAATAATTATACACCATAATTAATATAAACAGTAAAATACAGGTAAGTTTAGAAAACTGGAAGTATTGTCTAGTTGTAGTTCACATTAAATGCCACATAATTATCACCAACAACATGTTAAGTTATGCAATTATGTCAGTTCTACACATCTGATTGAATCTTTTAAGAGAAGAAGACTTATTGTTCATTCCACAATTGACCACTCCAACTTATTTTCCCCATTAAACACAGATTCATCTAAAATAATCCTGAACACTTTGACCCATGCATTCACCAAACTCACCACAAATGACATTGACAACGAAACCACAACAGATCTCAAAACCATTCACTGGCCTTCAGACGTCGGCTCAAAACTGTATCGCCAACCTACATAATTTATATTCCCCTTCAAATCCTTTGGCCCCCCCTCAAATCTCTCAACTCTTAATTCTGCAAACAATTCATGATGTAAACACCCAGACCTATACATGTATGTAAATGTTGGTTTAATGAGAAAAGCAGGTTGACAAGACCGAAAACTCAGTTACAAGGAAGGGATTAGTTCAACAGGTTACACAGGACTTTGTTGAGAAGGCAATTATGGAGAGTTATGCAGGGGATAAAGCCATTCATATCTGTAACCCGGTGTATATTATATATATATATATATATAAAATATATATAATACAAGCACTTAAACATTGATCTTTAACCTACTTCAACTCATCTCATCCTAAACTTCCCTTTGAGAAATTTTTGAGATTTACACTTGAAGCCAAGTCTTTCAACTTCCTGGTTTAAGTAAAACCTCAGACAGACAAGACAGGGATAATGGAATATTAATAATAATACTACTAATAATAATATTATTATAAAGAGCATTCCCCCAATTCATTTTTTAGGACTACACTACTGGACAATACAAGACAAGACAATACAAAACAATACAAGACAATACAAGACAATACAAAACAATACAAGACAATACAATACAAAACAATACAAGACAATACAAGACAATACAAAACAATACAAAACAATACAATACAAGACAATACAAGACAAGTATCTTGTATCTTGTGATGCAATCTAAGTCAAAACAGATAACTGAGATCAACTAAGAATTAAGTATTTGCTTACTTACTTACTTATATTCAGCCGAGAAATGTCTGTTCAATTTTGATAAATGAATATTCACAATTTCTCATTTATTCAGAGTTGCTGAATTATCCAATCAGCATACTGAATTGAAATAATTGAATTGAATTCATTTAATTAAATTATTTAAATTGAATTCATTTCATTGAATTGAATTAATAGATTTATCTAAATAGAATTAATTGTTTATTGCACTGCAGAAATCTATAATCTGATGTTTCTGCAAAACACAAATCACAAACTGAACAACAAACATAGATTCGAAAACAGAAAAGTTCACACACTGCTATTGTTGAATTGCTGAATATGGGACTGTGTGAGCAGTTTCTCTATACACAATTACCGTATTATGGCGAAAGATGTCACCAGCATGTGTCTGTTGTTGTCCACTCTATACTAAGTGTTTTATTCATTCGTTCGTTCATTCGTTCGATCATTCATTTCATCCATTCACTCACTCACTCATTCATCCATTTCATCCATTCATTCACTCACTCATTCATTCAATTATGAATATGTTTATGAGCAATTGCTGGACATCAGAATTAAAATTTGATTCCATCATGGATAAATAATTAAATTGGATGTCAGAAATATTGAAAACCAAGTTGAAGCAAAGTGGAAATAGATTTCTTGGTGAAGGTAAGAAGAGCTTTATGATGAAAAGAACGATGATGAAGAAAGTCTAAAGCTGAATGTTCAACATCTTTATAATTACCAATGTTATCTTTATTAGAATTATGCTGAACAGATGGGACAGTAAGAACATCACAGTAAGAAATACAAACAGGATTCTATCCAATATTCAAAACACATTTTCTGCAATTAATTAATTAATTAACGTATAATATCTTCTGTTCCACATAACACCAACCGACAAACAAACGATAGCATTCACTGATAAGGCAAAAAACGTTCCAAGCAAATAAAAAGAGCGTATAAATTATGGCAGAGAAGAAGATGATGATGATGGTGGTGATGATGATGCTAGAAAGCACTCCGTAGAAAGCATCGTTGGACAGCCTGATAAACACTAACAATGCAATTCATTGTGGAGGCTGCAAACGACGTCAAACGCATTCTACACAGCTTTTGGCTCATAGATGGTTCCAACACAGTCTCGCGAGTACCTATATAATAATGCATTTTGCACATTGTGTTTTGAGACAACAGTTCATGAGTTTCTGGAATTGCATTTATTTATTTATTTATTTTCTGGTCTGAAATATTTGTCTGCTCTGCAATGTTGCATAATGCTAGAAACAACAAAAGTATGCAACAAAACAACAACAACAATAGCAGCAGAATAAGCAGTAGTAATAGTAGCAGCTTCAATAGTAGTAATGCACAGTAACGGTAGTAGTAAAAATCCTAAGTAAGGAAAAGCTAGCAGAGCTCTCAAATCAGAAAAGGATATAATTATTGGCCACAAAAAACGTAGTAATGAGCGCTGAAGAGATAGATCTATTATACCAGAAACAGATTCTCTTGTTGATTATTATCATATTTCTTCCTCAGCATAGGCAAGATTCTGAGAACTACGGTAGGTTCATTACAGGATTAGGGACAATACAATACATGTACGTTGGACAATACAATACATGTACGTTGGACAATACAATACATGTACGTTGGACAATACAATACATGTACGTTGGACAATACAATACATGTACGTTGGACAATACAATACATGTACGTTGGACAATACAATACATGTACGTTGAACAATACAATACATGTGCGTTGGACAATACAATACATGTACGTTGAACAATACAATACATGTGCGTTGGACAATACAATACATGTACGTTGGACAATACAATACATGTACGTTGGACAATACAATACATGTACGTTGGACAATACAATACATGTACGTTGGACAATACAATACATGTACGTTGGACAATACAATACATGTACGTTGGACAATACAATACATGTACGTTGAACAATACAATACATGTGCGTTGGACAATACAATACATGTACGTTGAACAATACAATACATGTGCGTTGGACAATACAATACATGTACGTTGGACAATACAATACATGTACGTTGGACAATACAATACATGTACGTTGGACAATACAATACATGTACGTTGGACAATACAATACATGTACGTTGGACAATACAATACATGTGCGTTGGACAATACAATACATGTATGTTGAACAATACAATACATGTACGTTGGACAATACAATACATGTGCGTTGGACAATACAATACATGTATGTTGAACAATACAATACATGTACGATTGTACGTTGGACAATACAATACATGTACGTTGGACAATACAATACATGTACGTTGGACAATACAATACATGTATGTTGAACAATACAATACATGTACGTTGGACAATACAATACATGTGCGTTGGACAATACAATACATGTATGTTGAACAATACAATACATGTACGTTGGACAATACAATACATGTACGTTGGACAATACAATACATGTACGTTGGACAATACAATACATGTACGTTGGACAATACAATACATGTATGTTGGACAATACAATACATGTACGTTGGACAATACAATACATGTGCGTTGGACAATACAATACATGTACGTTGGACAATACAATACATGTACGTTGGACAATACAATACATGTATGTTGAACAATACAATACATGTACGTTGGACAATACAATACATGTACGTTGGACAATACAATACATGTACGATTGTACGTTGGACAATACAATACATGTACGTTGGACAATACAATACATGTACGTTGGACAATACAATACATGTACGTTGGACAATACAATACATGTACGTTGGACAATACAATACATGTACGTTGGACAATACAATACATGTACGTTGGACAATACAATACATGTACGTTGGACAATACATGTACGATTGTACGTTGGACAATACAATACATGTACGTTGGACAATACAATACATGTACGTTGGACAATACAATACATGTACGTTGGACAATACAATACATGTACGTTGGACAATACAATACATGTACGTTGGACAATACAATACATGTACGTTGGACAATACAATACATGTACGTTGGACAATACAATACATGTATGTTGAACAATACAATACATGTACGTTGGACAATACAATACATGTGCGTTGGACAATACAATACATGTATGTTGAACAATACAATACATGTACGTTGGACAATACAATACATGTACGTTGGACAATACAATACATGTATGTTGGACAATACAATACATGTACGTTGGACAATACAATACATGTGCGTTGGACAATACAATACATGTACGTTGGACAATACAATACATGTACGTTGGACAATACAATACATGTATGTTGAACAATACAATACATGTACGTTGGACAATACAATACATGTACGTTGGACAATACAATACATGTACGTTGGACAATACAATACATGTACGTTGGACAATACAATACATGTACGTTGGACAATACAATACATGCACGTTGGACAATACATGTACGATTGTACGTTGGACAATACAATACATGTACGTTGGACAATACAATACATGTACGTTGGACAATACAATACATGTACGTTGGACAATACAATACATGTACGTTGGACAATACAATACATGTACGATTGTACGTTGGACAATACAATACATGTACGTTGGACAATACAATACATGTACGTTGGACAATACAATACATGTACGTTGGACAATACAATACATGTGCGTTGGACAATACAATACATGTATGTTGAACAATACAATACATGTACGTTGGACAATACAATACATGTACGTTGGACAATACAATACATGTACGTTGGACAATACAATACATGTACGATTGTACGTTGGACAATACAATACATGTACGTTGGACAATACAATACATGTACGATTGTACGTTGGACAATACAATACATGTACGTTGGACAATACAATACATGTACGTTGGACAATACAATACATGTACGTTGGACAATACAATACATGTGCGTTGGACAATACAATACATGTACGTTGGACAATACAATACATGTACGTTGGACAATACAATACATGTACGTTGGACAATACAATACATGTACGTTGGACAATACAATACATGTACGTTGGACAATACAATACATGTACGTTGGACAATACAATACATGTACGTTGGACAATACAATACATGTACGATTGTACGTTGGACAATACAATACATGTACGATTGTACGTTGGACAATACAATACATGTACGTTGGACAATACAATACATGTACGTTGGACAATACAATACATGTACGTTGGACAATACAATACATGTACGTTGGACAATACAATACATGTACGTTGGACAATACAATACATGTACGTTGGACAATACAATACATGTACGTTGGACAATACAATACATGTACGTTGGACAATACAATACATGTACGTTGGACAATACAATACATGTACGTTGGACAATACAATACATGTACGATTGTACGTTGGACAATACAATACATGTACGTTGGACAATACAATACATGTACGTTGGACAATACAATACATGTACGTTGGACAATACAATACATGTACGTTGGACAATACAATACATGTACGTTGGACAATACAATACATGTACGTTGGACAATACAATACATGTACGTTGGACAATACAATACATGTACGTTGGACAATACAATACATGTACGTTGGACAATACAATACATGTACGTTGGACAATACAATACATGTACGATTGTACGTTGGACAATACAATACATGTACGATTGTACGTTGGACAATACAATACATGTACGTTGGACAATACAATACATGTACGTTGGACA
The DNA here is from genome assembly GCA_945859605.1 of Lumbricus rubellus. NCBI lineage: Eukaryota > Metazoa > Annelida > Clitellata > Crassiclitellata > Lumbricidae > Lumbricus > Lumbricus rubellus. The sequence goes on from OX243827.1 coordinate 32,521,103, forward strand.
ATACAATACATGTACGTTGGACAATACAATACATGTACGTTGGACAATACAATACATGTACGTTGGACAATACAATACATGTACGTTGGACAATACAATACATGTACGTTGGACAATACAATACATGTACGTTGGACAATACAATACATGTACGTTGGACAATACAATACATGTACGTTGGACAATACAATACATGTACGATTGTACGTTGGACAATACAATACATGTACGTTGGACAATACAATACATGTACGTTGGACAATACAATACATGTACGATTGTACGTTGGACAATACAATACATGTACGTTGGACAATACAATACATGTACGATTGTACGTTGGACAATACAATACATGTATGTTGGACAATACAATACATGTACGATTGTACGTTGGACAATACAATACATGTATGTTGGCTGGGGCCATGCACAGAAGTCGGGGTGAGATACTCTAGATACTCCAGCGCAGAAGTAATTGCCATCAAGTATAAAAGCTTGGGGCAATCATCATCATCGTCGTCATCATCATCATCTTCACCACCGCCACCGCCATAATTGGTCCCATGAAAGCAATTGTATCATTATAGTGGTCATGAGAGAGACCATCCATCAGAAACCATGGTAGCTGACCTACACCCCCCCCCCACACCCCCTCCCGTCGTCACCCCACTCCATCCATCCCAACCAGAAACATTCCATCGAAAGATCTCTGGTCAATTTTTTCCCACGATCACTCGAGATGAGGCACGATGGACACAGAACATCAGCAACAAATAAGAACAACAAATAAGAACAACAAATAAGAACAACAAATAAGAACAACAAATAAGAACAACAAATAAGAACAACAAATTAGAACAACAAATAAGAACAACAAATAAGAACAACAAATAAGAACAACAAATAAGAACAACAAATAAGAACAACAAATAAGAACAACAAATAAGAAACAACAAATAAGACCAACAAATAAGAACAACAAATAAGAACAACAAATAAGAACAACAAATAAGAACAACAAATAAGAACAACAAATAAGAACTGGATGGAAAGAAAACTGATCATAACAATGGAGAATGGACGATATGACAAACCATCTTTGGTTATTATGGACAACTTCTATAGTACCGACCGATTGATTGAACGATTGATTGAACGATTGATTGAACGATTGGTTGATTGATTGATTGATCGAGGTCTAATGCACCACATGTGAAGCATCAGCCAACAGGACAGCAGCAGCAGCAGCAGCAGCAGCAGTCATGGGATGGGAAAGAAGAGATAAGTTGAGGTCAGACAGAGGTCAACTGGTAAGAACTTCACCTTTAACCTCTGTACACTGTCTACAACATCATCCAGGGAACAACAAGAAAAGAATACATGTCTTTTTCCTCTCTGTCTCTGTCTCTCTCTCTCTCCGTCTGTCTGTCTCTCTCTCCAACAACAAGAAACAACAACAAGAAAAGAATACTTATCTTTTTCCTCTCTGTCTCTCTCTTACTCTCCGTCTGTCTGTCTCTCTCTTACTCTCTCGCTCTCCGTCTGTCTGTCTCTCTCTCTCCCTCTCTCTCTCCCTCTCTCATTCCATTCTGCTTCAATGGTTAACATGTTAACACAGACATTATATTCTGTCAATCATCAGCCAACCGATCTCTTTACCAACAACATAAATTCTTTTCCGCTTTGACGTCATCCAGACTCCAGCTGGCAACTATTATAGTACAACCGAAATGCCGCTTTCACTCTTGAAAGTGGTCCAGATAATAATTAAGTAGTACAACGAAGACCATACATGACGACGATGATGACGAATGTGGCACAAAGTAGCAACGACGACGATGTGAGAGGTGACAGCATCATTCACTCCACTGCAGATACAGTGAGATACTATATTCTCCACTTCAACATCTCGTCCACACAAGGTTTCTTCTCAGCTGCTGGCAGAAGGAAGGTGCCAGACAACAAAGACCAGGATCACTCAGGTCACATTAGTAACAGCTCTGTCCAGACATCAATTTTATATGAAGCACAGTTTAGTGGAATTTCAATTCTCATAATTATAGTCAATGCCCCCCCCCCCCACCCCTCCCCCCCCCACATAAAACCAACAACAAAGAGACTGAAAATAATGATGCCGGAATTGCGAGCATTCATTCCACTGACTTTATGTATACCCTCATCTTTGCTATGTCTGTCTACGTCTGTCTATGTCTCTCTGTATTGCTTGTTCTTTCTGCAACTCTGTCATTGGTTTATGCAACTATTATTAGACCAATCGTTCATGTATCGCTTTTTAATATCACATCAATGTTTGCATCTGATCAACAATAACATCAATGTTTGCATCTGATCAACAATAACATCAATGTTTGCATCTGATCAACAATAACATCAATGTTTGCATCTGATCAACAATAACATCAATGTTTGCATCTGATCAACAATAACATCAATGTTTGCATCTGATCAACAATAACATCAATGTTTGCATCTGATCAACAATAACATCAATGTTTGCATCTGATCAACAATAACATCAATGTTTGCATCTGATCAACAATAACATCAATGTTTGCATCTGATCAACAATAACATCAATGTTTGCATCTGATCAACAATAACATCAATGTTTGCATCTGATCAACAATAACATCAATGTTTGCATCTGATCAACAATAACATCAATGTTTGCAACTGATCAACAATAACATCAATGTTTGCAACTGATCAACAATAACATCAATGTTTGCATCTGATCAACAATAACATCAATGTTTGCATCTGATCAACAATAACATCAATGTTTGCATCTGATCAACAATAATAACATCAATGTTTGCATCTGATCAACAACAATACAACTGAAAGTCATGATAAAAGGATTTTCAAACGAAAACTTCTGCAAAATCAAAAACTTGTCACCCATACTGAATTTATAGAAGAGGACACACGTGTGTCAGTAGACTTGTCATGACTTAACAGTCTCACTGCAGAGTTTTGGAATTCAGAAAAGTTGAAAACCATTTTCTGAATAAATGAATCATCATCAATCTTTGTTTGTTTGTTTGTCTGTCTGTCTGTCTGTCTGTCTGTCTCTCTCTCAGCCTGTTTCGAATTAAAAGCCACAATTAAAAAGACTAAACACTTCCGCATTATCATCATCAGCATTATCATCATCATCGTCGTCCCAATCCATTATAAAAAAGAACAATTATTTACCTAACAATAGATTAGTTCTGATATGGGAAAATAGCATCAACAAATAAGTAAATACACAAGACATTTACTACTTTGGTCCAGAATTTACTTTTCTTAAATGTTGAATCCTCGATAATAAAAATAAATTCACTTTGAATAATAATTATTGCTCAGAGGTTCCAGATAACTTCTTTGCTGTGCATTGACTGGTTGCACATTTGATTGATTGATTGATTGAATTAACTTATTCATACAGCCTGATACATGGAAATGAAGAAATGGTAGATAATTAGACAAAGTAAGACTAAGTCTAAGTAAGATACATGGAAATACAAGACCCCACACAACACTCCCAGTTACTGTAGACCTAATCACCGGCCATTTGCCAGAACTGGTTGGCTGACTAGCCAGAGGCCACAGAGTCATAGAGATATCTAGATCAGTTGGCATATGATTACATCTAAATTGGAGCTACAAGGGTGCACAGATAAAGCCGATTATGCCGAAGGGGGGCTGGCTGGTTGTTGTCAAATGGCCAACTGCCCCATTATACATCTGAGAAATTTCCTTTCAGAGCCAAATAATTGGTGATAGAAACGATAGTCCTCTTTCCCCCACCAGAATGCGGACATTCCGTAGTTCACATAACCTCAATTTAAGTCCAGCTACTATTCTCAAGGGCTCAATGCCAAGACAAAGAAGCACTGAACATTGGATTTCCGGTCATGGATCAGCAGAGGTATCTAGACTATAACTCTATCTCTAGGGACAACTGTACTCTGAGAAAGTCTGGACCTTGGTTGGAAGAGAAGAATGAGTGACAGACCATTGCAGAGGACAGCTCCGGCTTCTTCATGTTTATATGACCATTGAAGAAATGGTAGACAACAATTAGACAAAGATCAAAAAGACATAATACATAATACAAGTGCGTCTAGAGGTCCGGTTTCTAGACCTAAAGTGGTCATCTTAAAGGTCAGTCAAATCATGAATTTAAAGACATAACTTCGGCAGATTTAACACCTGAACCCCCCCTCTGGCAACACACACACACACACAGGCGGACACACACACACAGGCGGACACACACGCACAAACACACACACACACACACAGGCGTCATATAGTGAGGATGAATACATCAATGAATGCACTCCTCAAATCAGACCTTGTTGTCTGAAACAGGTGTTGGCTGACCAGCATGACCCTCACCCATTCATCCTCCTTTCACTCATGCACAATACGTGTAACAACTTTGTATTATTTACCTTCATTTCACACACGCACACAGGTAAAACACCTCATTCATTCATCCACCTTTCTCTCTCTCCTCCCACTCACACTTCTAAAGTTGCCAAAAATATTATCATAAAATCTAGAACCATGTACCATGCATCAGACCATATACAACCATTCATTGCAAAAACAGTTTTTCTCTTGAAATAACTTCCATAATTTCTTAACTCAGAGCAGCCGGAGACAGACGTTTGGTATAGCAGGGACCAATTTCAAAGCCGTACAATCAACAAACTAGGATTTATTTTCAAACAGGACACAACTCACAAATGCAAAACACAGATCCAGAGCTCATCAAATGCACACAACATCAAATGCACACAACATCAAATGCACACAACATCAAATGCACACAACATCAAATGCACACAACATCAAATGCACACAACATCAAATGCACACAACATCAAATGCACACAACATCAAATGCACACAACATCAAATGCACACAACATCAAATGCACACAACATCAAATGCACACAACATCAAATGCATACAGAAATGTATCCTTCAAGAATTATCAATATTATATTTCTCTCAAATCAATGAATTCCTTGATGCATAAATTTGAAGTAAGTAAGAAATAATTACGACACAGATCTGTCTTGCATCGCATAATTTGAAGACAGATCTTCATACGGTTAGAGGTCACCATCAGGGTCAACACATACGTGGTGGCATTCATCCTATATTTCTATCGTGGTTAATTTCTTATTCCATGATCACAAGTAATCTCACATCTTCGGTCAATGCAGCACAATTCGTCATTTTTCATCCGTGTGTCATTCTCACACTCTTCCGACTTCATTCCAAGACATCTCAAAGCACATGAAGACGTTTCTAATGGTCTCTGGCCAATTCATCCTTGGTTTTACCATTCTCCATTCCTCTTCATGGATTCAGATCATCACCTAGTCAGCTCATACATAATATTATATCCTTGTCCATATCACCCAAATCCTCCATCCATTCATCTATCCATCCATCTATCTATCGGTTAAATTGTTGATATTATCATAAACAGAAAAAATATATATAAACTGGGCCGGGGATTAAATTTCTCAGAAAATCTGTCTTAGTCGGAATTCCCATTTGACCCCAGCAGCAGCCGCGCATACATCCTCTGCAGCCACTCATATCATCAGCCACTACATGTCGTCTGGATCATTACACGCCGATCATTACACTTTATACAAACCGTTACACAGAAAACCAAACTCTAATCAAGCAAAAGCAAAACATAATTAAATAATGCATCTGGTCAAAGCTCCTCAAATGTCTACCTGTTAATTTTCTGTGATAATTTTCGATTTTTGTTGTCGTCGTAGACCAAGTCGTCGACTTAAACACACATCGCATTCATAACATTACTCATTGCTACAAAGCCACAGACGATAAATCGCACGAAGAGTCAACAGTCGTCGGCTTGACGACATCTACCGCCATCTATAAGTCGACGAGTATAGTAATTTTATGTTTCTTGCCTTGATATAAAAAAAACGCAACCGTGACCTGTTTATCTACTACGCTTGAATAGTATATTATTATCGTTTATAGGCTATGGCTGCGTTCCATTAGTATTTCGGGACGCGATCAGATTAATCTGACCCAACAGTAGCCTATTTGTTGGGATAAACTGGATCTGATTGCCATGGAACACGTAGTGGTCTATAATATTATTTGTCAAAGAGCAAGAAAATATCGACGCAGGAATAAGAAAATGTTGAGTGTTAGAATGAGGTTTTGTTTGTTTAAGATCCCGATCACTACGAGCAACTGTACTCGCTAGGTGGCGATACACAACCGTTTGATAACCACTATTTTTTAGAATCGCCATCGAATTAAATCTTTATTTTAAGAAACATTTTTTATTATATGTTATTATGGTCGATCGAAACTTTCTATTGGAATATTATTCAGCGTCGCTTCACTTTGAATCCAGCATCAATAACGATGCAGATCTAGATTAGACCGGATTAGGCCGGATTAGGCAACTATTTTTCAGGCTGTCTGTTCAGTTAGTAGGCCTATAGTTGTGATTTATGTAGCCTACTCTGTAATCTGAGTTCCAATAAACTTTAAACTGCACAATCGTTACGCTGTAACCGGATTGTTGAATAAAGCGAAAATTAAAATTATTATTATTATTTGGTCAGATATTAAGCGTAGAGCTCGTCTGCCTGTTTGCGTTTATTGAGGGGAAATGTGTTATCCAGCCATGCAGCTCATCACAATTAAAATAATTTTTTAAAAATAAAAGTTATCGAGGTGGCTCGTACAGCACGTGCCAGTTACTGTAGAGGCTAAGACGGTTGGTGGGCCTTTAGCCTATAATACGATGCTGCATTGATTAGGCTACTGTTGTTGGTGAGACATCGCGGGAGGGAGGGCCTCATGAGGATCGGAAGTCTTCATGAGATTATCTGGGGGCATCGATACAATGGTCACGGTTAAAGCTATCAGGAAGAGATTGAAGATTGCAAAACATGAAATTAGGAAAATTCGTATTTTTCATAGCGATTTTTTAAACGAAACTGTTTAATGTCATTAGTGTCATAGTGCAAAGGATTTGTTAACAGCCAAAATATAGCAGTTAAAAATGTTAATTTTTATAGGGAAGGGTGGGGCAAGTGCGCCCTCTCCCCCACATGTGCCCTGCAGTGCCATCTGGCTGTTTAGGCTCCAATTATTATTGTCTCCGTATACGACTAACCATCTCAATTTTCTTCCGCTTTGCTTCAATAATTAGTTCTGTCGTTCAATTCTTGGTTTCTAATTCTAAATGTTATTTCTTTGATTGTTTATTGGAGTAAATCTGCTATGCAAACTCATTTCACAGTGCAGATAGGTACCATAGTGCTTCTCATTTTACGTATAGGCCTATATTCACATTGAGTGCGTGTATGTATACGTGACAATGACATATTATTTTCTACACACACAAACACACACACACACACAAAATTTATTTGTAAAGGCATCTAATTTTTTACGGTAATGGATTCATTCACGCAGGCTCTAACACTAACACTAGCGCTAACACTAACGCTAATACTAACACATGCGCCCGCACATTCTACGAAGTGTTTTGTTCCATTTCTGCATGTACAGTAGCAGGATATATAAAAAAATTATGTCCAGTACAAATAATTCCCCTATTGTAATTATCAGTGTGTTTATATTCAGCATAATATGTCACATGCTCATAATAATATTTAGATCGGCTGAAGTGTGTGCGTTATACATGTATATTGACTTGGAATTAGACAAAGTGTAGCAGCATCCTGGAGGGGGAGAGAGGGTGAAAGAGGGACGCTGAGCCGGCTCTGCACTGACCTACTAATCTAACGTAACAGCAGAGGAGCCGACAGCTACATGTAGACTGTAGACTGCTAGAGGCACACTCTGAATGGTCGGCTGCGACGGCCAACAAACACTCTCTCTTTTTGTCTCTCGCTGTCTGTGTCTGTATGTGTCTGTTTCTGTCTGTCTGTCTGTCTCTGGTCTCTGTCTGTCTGTCTGTCTGTGTCCGTCTCTGTCTGTCTGTCTCTGTCTGTCTCTGTCTGTGTCTGTCTGTCTGTCTGTCTGTCTGTCTGTCTGTCTGTCTGTCTGTCTGTCTGTCTGTCTGTCTCTGGTCGCCGTCACCATCTAATCGTCTGCAGTTGCGGATGCGAAGTTGCGATTAACATCAGACATATTATTATTATTATGAGCCAAACAGTAGAGTGCAAGTTTTGCGATGGAAGTGACAGACAGAGACAGAGACAGACATAGACATAGACAGAGACAGAACCAGACGAACAGAAATAGAAAGAGAGAGAGAGCGCGCCGATAGGTCCACGACTAGGCTAAGTCAGCTGCAGCTCAGCTAGAGCAGAGGGTTGGTGGGGTGGGGGGTGGGGGTGTGTTTGTCATTCAGCGCAGGATCCTATATCGCTATTATTATTAGTCTCTGGTCTTCGTATTATACTGCTGCATGTGAGTGAGCAGCCATTGCAACGCGTCATCTTCTCTTCTTCTGACTTCTCGATTCAATCGGCGATGCGGGAGCGCTCCCGTTAAGCAAAGACAGAGACATAGCGAGAGATAGAGGGATGTACGACGACGACGAAGACGATACACACCTAACGAACGGTACAACAGCTGACGTCATTTCGGTGAGAAAAATCAATCAATCGTTCAGTAATGATCGATCCAACATTTCGGTTCGATCGATATTCATATCCAACAACATCGTCATCGTCCATTCGTTTTGAGATGAGCTTCTAAACGCGGATCTTCCGGGTTTATTATAATAACAATAATAATAATGATGATGTGACGACTGAAATAATCTGCGAAGCACAGATATGGTTGTAAATTACGACAGAGTCACTACCGCAATGTATCCACATTCAGAGTAGGCCTATACGAGTCTACACCATTTAGTCTGTTCACGGATGTAGTACTTTGCTAAGGCAAGCGAAAGATGAAGACTGTTAGTCATCGTTTTTGAGAAAGTACGTAAAGATGGGGGGGAAATCACTGTTTGCAAATGTGTCGTTAATATTCCTAACTAGGCCTATTCGTCAGTGACTTTATAGTCGCGCCTTTGTCTATGCAACGTTGCCATAAAAAGACAGATTATTCAGTTGGGGTCACACTGAAAAAGATTCCTGAAGCTGGTTGGGTAAGATGATTCGTCGGAAAATAAATCCAATAAAATATTTTCTCTATGAACAATAATTATATTTTATTGTTAATATTATTATACACTTCGATTAAATTATTTGCTGCTGCTGCTGCTTGTGGGAGGCGAGGAGTTGGGTCCGTCCATGGGCGCCCGCAGGAAATTTTGCAGGATGGGGCAAACATTTTTACAATGGTCACTGTTGAATTTTTCAGTGACAAGAGCATGAAAATACAGCGCTGGATTTTAAAAACATGGGTATTTTTTCAAAGAGGTTTATTAATGCAAATTTCTTAGTTTCATTTTGTGTATTATTTTTAATATGAATAGTTTCCCAAGTGCGAAATTTTTTTAAAAATCCAAAAGTAGATGTTAAAAAGTAGGTCCTTGAATGGCACTATATATTTATTTCTATAGAGATTTCTAAACATAGATTTATGAATTTCACATGTGTGTATCATTGGTATCATTAGTTGTTTAATGCAAAGAAATTTGTTAAAAACTCAAAAGTAGCAGTTAGAAAAATAAGTGTCACTTTTCCAGGGGGGGGGCAAGTGCCCCCCTTGCCCCTATGTGCGGGCGCCCACGGGTCCGTCCATCCTTTCCGTTTATCCATCTGTCTATCTATGGAATTTATGTAGCGCTCTTTCAAGATTGCTACTCTGAGGCGCTCCAGAACCACGCACAACCATCGAGGAAAGTCGTGCGTATAGTTTATGAAAGGAGTTAGATAAGTCTTGAGGAAGAGAGCTTATGTCAGGCTGCTATTTTAATTAAACAGAAGAACTTACAATCGAGAACACGCCCTCTATCGAAGAATAGGCCGAGCCGTATTTTTCTGATGGCTGTTGGTGCATGTCGAACCCCACAGTCACCTGCTGCTCTAGAAACCGAGCGAAGAGAGCGGCAACCAGAGAAAGAAGAGAAAGAAGAAAGTGAAGAGTGTTGCTGATGACTCAGTGCAACACGATGGAGGAAACCCCACAATGGACAGGGAGCCAGCTAAGGACAGGGAGCCAGTGGAGGACAGGGAGCCAGTGGAGGACATGGAGCTAGTGGAGGACATGGAGCCAGTGGAGGACATGATGCTAGTGGAGGACATGATGCTATGGAGGACATGGAGCCAGTGGAGGACATGGAGCCAGTGGAGGAGTCCTCCACTAGCTCCCTGTCCTCCAGTAAGGAGGACAGGGAGCTAGTGGAGGACAGGAAGCTAGTGCATGGAGGACATCTCGTCTGTTAAATTAATGGAGATGTGGCCAAACTTAAGGACACGGCCAATGAAACGAGCAGCCGCCTGCATTACACGCTCCACGGGAAGAACAATATTTATACGGCTGAAGTTGAATGGTGAATGCAATTCTACGAAGATCTACTATTATCATGTCGGTGCATAGTATAGAATAACCAAAGCATAGCATAGCATATTAATTTATATATTATACACATATGTGGGTGTGTATATATATACTAACATGCAAAATCATGTCATCATTGTCACCTCTGCAGTGTATTTATAGGTATATGAATTTGTGTCATAGAATCGTGCGTGGCAAATTATGCATGAAAAGGTTTTCAGGGACGGTGACCAACTCCGCCTCCCCTCCCCCACTTGAATCACTCCATCTGCCAAACCACAGATAACGGCTTCATTCTTCTTAGCCTCGGCATATGAGGGTGGAGGGGTGGCCAGCCGTTCTCTCTCTCTCTCTGTCTCTCTGTCTCTCTGTCTGTCTGTCTGTCTGTCTGTCTGTCTGTCTGTCTGTCTGTCTGTCTGTCTCTCTCTATTTATGTAAGCTCAGACTTGAACCAGACGCCTTTCGAATGACCATAATTATACCACAGCAGCAGTTAACCCAAATAGATGATTAATTTTGTTCCCGTATACGCATGAGACGCTGACATAGCCAACGATGCGTAACGCTTCTTCCGTTTCTCAGATACACAATTACACATGCATGTATAATAATTATTGTATAAACTATATACGGATGACTGCTTTCAGACAACCTCAAACAACAGCAGCAGCAGCAGCAGCAGCAGCAGCAGCCTCTCCATCCTCACAGTGCTAATCTAAGATGCCTCCTCCTCCTCCGCCACCCCCTCCAGGTCCCCCTCCTCCTCCGACACTCAGTCAAGCGAACACGACTGCACCGAATCTGTCGAGGAAAGAGGCGGATGGAAGAAACCAACTTCTCAACCAGATTCAAAAAGGAGCGAAACTCAAAGCATCCAAGGAATTAATGAACGACCGCAGCGCACCGACGATAGGTGGAGCCAACGGTGAGATTATATATATAACTAGCTGTACCCAGCCACGCGTTGCTGTGGCAAAAAAGACCTCCCCCTCCCATCCCCTCCCCCGCCCCGCCCCCTCCGCTCCATTCCTCCCTCACACCGTCCCTTACTGACAGCGGAAAGGCCGCTTTCGTAATGGAATTATTAATCGACTCGCTTATGACGTCACGGCACGCGACCTCATTCATGTTTCGTCACTGTGTTTCGGGTGAAGACGATTATGAAATTTTGCAAGCGTGCGGTTTGGTTGAATTTGCAAATGGCGGTCGAACGTATTGCAAAGTTAATTTTTGTGGAAAAGATTGGGCTTTTTCAGGGAAAAAAATCTTAAGACACGGTGCTATTGGAATGGAAGGTTTTGGTAAATTTTCACAACAATCGGTGCGTAAGTTTCGGCGTGATTGTGACCGCACTATTGGAAAGTTTAATTTTTAAATCTTATATAGATTAAATTTTATTATCTATGCATTAATTATGCATATGCATATGAATAATTTGAATATGCAATGCATATGCAAATGAATATGAATATGCAAATGAATATACATATGCAATGCACAAACGACGAAGTAGGTGGTCTCTTCAGCAATAGTTTCTCATTCATTTAATCGTAAAGTGTCTGGTGGTCACCGTGGTCTACAGCTGCAACTAATGTGCTGCTGCTGTTAGCCATGCTTCACCATGTATATTGCGATGCGTTAGAGGTTGTTATTCTGTGGATAGATTCCTATTCAGTTTTATTACTACTACTACTACTACTACTACTACTACTACTACTACTACTACTACTACTACTACTACTACCACTACCACTACCACTACTACAACTACAATAGTGATGAAATGACCATAAAATTGTCTATTTATTTGTGCAGATGGAAAGGGTGCGACTGGTGGAGGTGGCCGTGGTGGAGGTGGAGGAGGAGGACGTGGCGGAGGAATTGTCTTGCCTCCTCGTGGAGCAATGTCGTTGAGAGGAGTGGGAGGAAGGGGAGGAAGAGGAGCAGGAGGGGGAGCGGGAGAAAGAGGAGCAGGAGGAGCAGGAGGAAGAGGAGCAGGAGGAAGAGGAGGAGCAGGAGGAGGAAGAGGAGGGGCATCACCAGCCAGAGGTGAGCATAATTATATCCAGGGAACAACTAGCAGTCGTGTGGAAGGCATGTTATGTCATGTAATGTTATTTTATACTATGTTAAATTATGTTATGTTAAATTGTCACATGAAATCACGTTATGTTAAAACTTTTTACACCGCATCATGGTATGTTAAATTATATGCTATGTTGAATCCTGTTTAGTTAAATTGCTAAGTGATGTTATACTAAATTATGCCATGCTGTTAAATTATGCTATATGTCATGACAAATTATGTTAAGTCATGTTAAACTAAGTCACATGAAATCATGCTATGGCAAGCCATTAATTTTTACATTGAATCATGTTATGGTAAATTATATGCTATGTTGTATCCTGTTTAGTGAAATTGCTAATTCATGTTAAATTATGTTATGCTATGTGTAGGTGGTGTTGGAGGTGTTGTTGGTGGTGCTCGTGACAGATCTGGGAGCGCAGAGGTCTTGAATCGTCCCGTTCCTCCTCGTCCTCCACCAGAGCCAACGCAGAGTCTGCAAAGACAGAGATCGAGAAGTTTCCAGCAGGACGATCCCACATCACCCACCACATCCAATTCCTCCTCTTCATTGTCCTCCGCTTCTATGTCGAAACGACCGCTTCCAAGCATTCCACCGAATCTCTCAATGTCACTCAACCAGATGGCTGCCTCTGCCTCTGCATCCCCTTCTCCTTCTTCGAAGGGTGAAGGTCCCATCTCACCGACGACAGCTTCCACTCTCAACCAGCGACCCCTGCCACCAATCCCTGGCCTCACACCCCCTCGACCACCAGGACAACCCACAATCTCCTCACTGCCGCCGAAACCAACAGGGGCCAGGCCGCCTCCTCCGCCATCAAGGGAAGCACCAAACTTTCCTCCACCATTCAATAACGACAACAGATCAAACACGCTTCCCTCCTCCACCTCCTCCTCACCGCAAAGGAAGATTGGATCGAATGCTTCCAATGCACCACCGCCACCACCACCGACCAGAACCCTACCACTTCCTCCTCCACCTGTCCAAGCACCCCCTCCTCCTCCACCATCGTCCTCTTCCTCCTCGTTGAATCGAAGAGATAGTCTTCCACCTCCACCACCTCCTGACTTCCGTCCGGACTGCGGTTCCCTCCCACCGCTTCCCCCTCCACCTCCCTCCACCACCACCAGCCACTCCGTCGACAGTCTCCCTCCACCTCCACCACCGGTCGTCAATGGCAACCGTAGTAGACCGTTGCCAGGCCGACCGCCCCCTCCCCGAAGAGACGCTCTTCAAGCATCGCAGCAGAATTCAATTCGTTCGGACTCCACACGACAACAACAACAACAGCAGCAGAACGATGATGACGACGACGACGGCTGTTTCGATTGCGACTACGATCTGGGTGAGTAATAGATGTGTCGCCTTTTCCCAGTTTACTGACGAACCAACCCATAATTATTTGAACATCGGAGCAGTAGTAGTTGTATGCCTATTATATATTATAGTTGGAAATTCAGTCATAAGAATAAACTACGGTAAGCTTATACATCGGGAAAGTTATTGCAATCCGACAGAGACAGATATATATATATATATATATATATCATATATGTGTATATATATATATATACAGATACAGGTAGAGGGAGGGATGGACGGAGGGAGGCAGGGGCGCAACCAGAAACTTTTCCTGGGGGGTGCTCAGAATTATTATTGTAAGCGCCGATGGTGCGAAGTAGCGAGTGCCAAAGTAACTTGCCTGATTGTGTAATCTTAAAGACCGAATGACCCCTACCCCCCCCCCCCCCACATACCAAAAAAACTCATCGGATTTGGAAAAATTGCGTGGGTCACCTTTTTAGCCTGGGGGGTGCTCAAGCACCCCCCAGCACCCCCTAGTTGCGCCACTGGAGGGAGGGACAGAGAGGGAGGGAGAGACAGAGGTGGAGAGTTAATTTAGAAGAAGTTTTAATTGTTTGCATCATTTTCCTGATCATTACTAATCTGCATCTGTTCTGTTTTTACAGAATTTGAAGCAAGATTTACGTTCCCCTCGTTCAGTGACATTCCTGCCGTTCCTGACTTCGTCAAGTCGCAGAAGTCTTACCAAAGTACCAAACAAGACTCAACAGGTAGAATGATGGACGACGGTACTCTTAAGCCAATATTATAATTGGCAAACTCATTATACATACAAAATGTGATGTACATGTGATGTACAATTGTACATGTGATGTGTGCTGTGATGTGTCTCATGTGATATATATATTTATGTGCTGTCAAGATGATTTTATACGGAGATAATTAATGACTCCGTTGATGATATGAACCATTAAACCTACTATAGCCTACTACAGTAGCCTAATATATGTGATCTATTGAATTCTATTCAGACGATGATTGTCATCCGAATAGCACAGGCTAGGCAAAGCAATTTATGTTAACTCTGTTCCTATGTATATTGTTTGTGAACCTCTGTGGCTACTCGTTAAGCAGTTTTAACTTTTAACCAACCATGACAATCTAGCAGATGCTTTTCTTCTTCTTCGGTTCTCTGCCGTCAGGCAGGTTCATATGTCCAATGACGCCACGCATATCTGTTCTGTGCATCCATCTTTAGCCCTCTGTAACCGTCCTTTGTCATCATCCAGTCCAGTAGCATTGTTCTTGGTCTTCCTCTTGTCTTTTTCCCCTCCATTCTTCCTTCGATGATATCTCGTACTATGGTGTCACTCCTCATGATGTGGCCAATCCAGTTTCTCTGTCGCCTCCGTTTTGTCTCCAGCATTGATCTTTCCTCTCCCACCAACTGCAGTATTTCTTCGTTCGTCTTGTGCTCCCTCCAGCTGACACGCTTCATTCTCCGCCAAATCCACATTTCGAAAGCCTCCAATCTTCTTATGTCATCCTTTCTCATTGTCCATGTTTCTGACCCATACAGTACCACACTCCACACCAGCGTCTTGACCATTCTCTTCTTTAGATTCATATTTAGTTTTCCTCTGAGGAGTTCCCCTCTTTTGTTGAATGCGTCTTTTCCCATGGCTATTCGTCTTTTTATTTCTACATGGCATCTTGCATCATCTGTGATCATACTTCCTAGGTAACAGAATTTCTCCACGTGCTCTATTTCCTCTCCGTTTAATGTGATCTTAAGAATTGCTTTATTTCCTCCTTTGCTTATCCTCATAGCCTTTGTCTTCTTGATGTTTATTTTCATGTCGTATTCTGTCGATATCATGTTCAATCGATCCATCATTCTTTGTAATCCTTCTTGAGTGCCTGCCAACATTGCCTGATCGTCCGCAAACCTCATATGCTTTACGATATCAAAATGATTCAGTTTTCTTTGACTGCATGTATATAATGATCTAATGAACGAAAAAGTAATTTTTCTCATATTCTGTTGTTTTCCTACTTTTTTAGCTGCTAAGCGACCACTAGCACCAGCGCCGCAGCCAATTCAACACTGATCAGATATCGAGAGCAGACTTTTATGTAAAAGGAGCACAATCATCATCAATCACTCATTAACTCAACTTCAGTCTCTACAGATTATGACGGTTGAGTTCAAAGTGGATGGATTACTCTCTGTTCAAATGAACCTCCTTCACGCATTGCTCACTCGATCTTTAACTCAAAGTATAGGCTACTTCTGATTAAGTGCTCGTGGCCATGTGACTCAAAGTAGCTCTAAAGAATATTATGCTACACTCTGCTCAAAGTAACTATGAGTCTATTAACAATGCATGGCTTAGAGCATCTCAGCTGCGTTGGTCAACATTTAGCTCTTAGTAGCTGTCATCATGGGCGCCCGCACATAGGGGCAAGGGGGGCACTTGCCCCCCCCCCTTGGAAAAGGGACGCTTATTTTTCTAACTACTACTTTTGTGTTTTTAAAACATTTCTTCGCATTAGAACACTAACGATACGAATGATAAACACAGTGAAAGTCAGAAATTTACGTTTAGAAATCTCTGTAGAAATAAATATTTATAGGCCTATAGTGCCCTTCATGGACCTACTTTTTAACATCTACTTTTTAAATTTTTAACAAATTTTTGCACTTAGGAAACTATTCATAATAAAAATAATACACAAAATGAAACTGAGAAATTTGCATTAAGGAAACTCTTTGAAAAATACCCTTAGGCCTATTCTTAATTTCCAGCGCTGTATTTTTCATGCACTTGCGACTGAAAAATTTATCCGTGACCATCGTAAAATTTTTGCCCCCTCCTGCAAAAATTTCTGCGGGCGCCCATGGCTGTCATGGATTGAATTGGTAATTGGATCAAAGTAACTTCGGCTAAAAGTAGCTTTGGCTGAAAGTATACTTTTAGCTCAAAGTACCTTTAGCTCAAAGTACATTTCGCTACTATGCTCTGACAACATAAGTTTTGTTCAGTCGATTCAGAGAGAGCATTATTTTTCTGTTTTGTTATATTACTTGTTCAATGTCTACTGTGGTTGATTGTGTGATACAGGCGACAATGTAATGATATTCTTCACCTATTCGGTGCTGAACCTTTCTTTTTCAACTTTATACTTTTTTACTTTTTTAGTCTGGCAGAAAAATTAATCTTGTGCAGTTTTTTTTACCGTGAAATGACGTCATTGGAGCATCTAATTTTTAAAACTCTCAAGACGTTTAATTTTTTATCAGATGCTTATAACTATGTATCAGTTTTTATCCGTAAATCTATTATTGCTATTGATGACCTGATTAAAGGTTTTGTCTGCCAATGAAAAATGTGCCTAATAACGGCACACACGCTTTAAAGATATTTATTAGGTAAGAATCTACACAGTCAACTGTCAATCTTATTAAGTATTTTTAAAGTATTTTGACGTGAACTTGTTATTTTGTTAAAAATATTCAACCAGACAATGTTGGGTTGTTTATGTTCAGTTACTGTTAATTCATAACTTGAACTTTCAGCTAAAAATTCCCATAGAAAGAATATACGAGTTTCCACTGAGAAGTTAGAAGTTAGTAGCCTACCCAGTGAGGGTTTAACTTTCAGCAAGAATTCAACTAGGCCCTAGAAAGTTTAACATGCATGAAAACTTCCGAAATAAATAATTATTGAATTTTAGAAAACTAATTATTCTATGCATCATCTGCATGGTCTGGGTTGCAAAGTTATGCTGATTTTACCAATGTTAAAAAGCAAATTAGTTCACAAGTGCTGTAATATGCCGAACAAATTTATGCCGAGGGCGACGGCCTCTGTTGTCATAGGCCCTTGTAAAATCTGGATCCATCCATGCTGGTCAGTGCTCACCAGCAAGAGAATTGTGGTAAGATAACTGATCCGCGTGGAGTTGGGGTGTGAAAAGCAGGGCCATAAGAAAGAATGGTGGTTGAAACCCTCCCCCCGACAATTCTCACCATGAGTAGCCTATGCACGTATTATTAACGCAATAATAGGCTACGTAAAATCATACGGTAACTAGGGTTGAAGCTTCTGCCAACCGATCAGAATTCACATTCGATGACCTCTTTGGCCGTAGGGCCTACGTGCTGTCCTGATTCCTCGTTTTCGCGCCCGTGCTTCACAAGCACAGCCAGATATTAGGTTGTGACGGTTGTCTATTAGGCCTATTCCCGTCAGTGCGTTTCCAGGTGGCTTAATGAAGCACATTCTTACTTACTTACCATATCTTTGTTTAGACTATGTTATATAAGTTTATAAGTCTCATGCAACATTAATGCAGGCGCGCTTTCAAGGCCTATATAATGATTTCGGCAGCATTCGTAAAATTTTGAAAAATATGCCGGTCTGAAAATGAGAGAAACAGAAACTGAAAACAAAACTGAATAACTGACCGCGAAACGAGCATACCTCCAAATGTTCGCTAGGGTGCGCCACTAAGTTCCAACGCCGCAGATATAATTATTTTCTTATTGCAAATACAGAAGAAATTAAATTCCAAAATTAATTTTGTGTCGAAATTAAATAATTCAAAATTTTTCAATCATATAGAATATATAAAATAATATTTTAAAGAATTTTTTGGGATTTTTCTCTGAGGCGAAGAAGACAACGGTCGTGATTGGTTGTTGTTCCGTCTCCAATGGCAACGGCTTGACGACGGCAAATGGTGAAGTGTGTTGTTGTGGTCGGTGCTCGAAAAGATTCGGTTTAATATTATTATTTGAAGTTAAAAATGAGTCAACGAAAGATTCTGCAAGGTAAAAACATTGTTTTCTTCTTTTTAATGAAAGGGATAGAAAAAGAGAAAGATGCGTTGGATTACGGGGCGTTTCCTGATTCATTGGATTTTAATTACATGTTTATAGAAACAATTTCTGCCACATTCTGTCGAGCTGTGTAACAACTCTCTCTATATCTCTATCTCTCCAGTATAGCCTAAATATAAATGTGATGTGAGGTTCGAAGGTCAGTGTCCGTCGCCTCTCCTATGTGGGTGTAATTGGAAATGATCTAAGGGGTCATTGCATAATTACGTAACGCTCGAGGGTGGGTGGGTGGGGTCTTTGAAAACGTTACGAGACGTTACGGGGGTGGGTGGGTGGGGGAAGCTGAACGTTACGTAACGCCTAGAATTTTTTAATGAATATTAAATTACCATCGAATGACACTTCAGACATGATGTGATCGAAGTTTAAACTTCCTGACATTGATTTAAAACTTAATCGAAGTAGGTCTAGCCTATTTATCTGAATAAGACCCAGCAGTAGACACCATGCAGTTAGGCTACATGCCAAGGTCATAGTTCTCCCGTTTGTGCAAACCGGAAACCGCTGTTCGAATTGTTTGGATCTGTGACAGTTTTACAAACGGAACAACGTGGTAGGCCTAATTCTCCTTGAATTCCTGACATCGAGGAATCACTTTGACGCATTTTTAAAATATCATTTCAGGTCTACTTAGTGGACACAAATTTAAACAATTAAAATTGTGCTCAGCGAAACTAAGCAGTAGATCTATTTCTATTAGGACTAGTAATTATTATCGAAGTGCCCAGATGAAGAAATAATTAGTTAATCTCAATATTGATTAATTATTAATAAGTAGGCTAAGTTATAGTCCATGATACTTTTCACCAGTCTGTAAAATATAATAAGCTTACTCTTTATGCATAATGCATTACAACGTCCTGTCATTCATATTTACATTCCGTATATTGTAGGCCTAGCCTACTTCCAGATTAGCCTACAATTATTATTCACAGTCTAATAGGCTATATTAAATTCACTATCAAAATATGAACTATAATTACGTGCTCACATAAACCAACAATAGACCTAAATCTCAACTGATTTTTCGTAACAATCGTTACGTAACGCAGGGGAGGGTGGGTGGGTGGGTCAAGGCAAACGTTACGAAGCGTTACAGGGTGGGTGGGTGGGTCTGAAACGGTCATTTTCGGCGTTACGTAATTATGCAATGACCCCTAATCTAATGATTATGACTTCTATTGCGCCTTAATCAAGGCATCGATAGATGAACGTTTTGAATGAAATCGCGAACAGAAAATCGCTCTGTCTGTTGGAGAAACCAGATTAATATCGAATGGAGACGATCAGACGAAAATTATTGCTCTGTTAATTCACAACCTATGTTTAATTGTGGCTGACAATACAGAAGGATTGAACACAATTAGGTTAAATGTATTGTATATTTTAAATAATAAATTATATTGTCACGTTAATCTACATCATCTGCCTCTATTTTGTTACATGTGAGTATTTGTCCCGTATTATAATTTGTGCTTACATACGTAATTATTTAATTAGCATTCCTGTGTACTGTCCTACACTTTTTTTACATAATAATTATGTGTGATACGTATAAATGTTTGGCTTTATCTTATACAAATGTTTGACTTTATCTTTCGCATAAATGTTAGGCTAAATTATCTTATATGCTTCGATTGATGATAGCTGATATTTTGAAACAGAACGGAATGCTATTCGTTGTTCCATTGTTACATTTGCTCAGTTGCATCTTTCTCATATTTGACTTCCAGTCAAGGGATCTCTCCACTTTCAAGTCAAATTTATGCCTACGAAATGAATTTAGTTTGCAATTAATCATAATAGCTTACTTCATCTGATCTCCTGGCAGCAATCATAACTTATCTTGTTCTTCAGACAAAGAATCCGAACCATAATATTCTGTCTTGACACAGCAATCAATGAATAATCTGGTGACCTATGCTCACTGCTCAGCTGCATTGAAATTGTTCTTCTCGATTTCGTGGCTCATAATCGTAACATTGGCAGCATTTGCCTGTTACTATGTAATCATTATAGAACCGGTCTTTGCAACGTGTTGGGTTTTTCCACTGTGAATATGAGTAATCAAAATGATAGAATATTACAATTATTTGCATTTTGTTTAGCTTTTGAAGAGTATCAGAAAGCGAGGACACAGTTTGTCTTAACGATCTGTGACTTGGCTGACCGACCGCAAAACGTTGAGATCCTTCAGAATGCCGGAGCAATGGCTCTCCTTCGTCCGCTCCTACTCGACACCGTTCCCAATATCCAGCAACAGGCGGCGCTTGCTCTCAGCCGATTGGCTGGCCATAACGATGACCTGGCTGAGGCCGTCGTCAAGGGTGACATCCTGCCTCAACTCGTCTACTCTCTGTCCGAACAAAATGTAAGTCATCACATCCACTGTGGCCATCACAGTGTGGATGTCAATCAAATGATTGATTAAACTGTGATCGGTTGATTTTGATTGAAGACACTTTTCTAAGCAGAATTCTTGGTTTAATTTAATGGTTTTGGTGGAGATAGAGTTGTAACTGACTTTCAGCCAAGTAGAAACTTAGTGAGAAAGAAAGATGTTTGATAGCAGATTATGCCGACTGTTTCCCTGCTCACAGCAATACCATCTCACCAGTTGATGTTGTATATTATAATTACAAATGAATCATCTTAAAATTTCTGTTTGCATAAAAAAGGATTTGTAGTGTTGTCATGTTCTGTAAAATATGGGAAGGCTGAGTCATGGAGAGACTTGAGAATTTCCAAAACGAGAGGATTTCTGTAGAAAACAATTTGCGATTTTAAGTTATTAAATGAAAAATGGTTTGTTTACGTTAGAGAAAATACAAGAAGGTGGCAGCACAGGTGTTGTACGCTGTGGCCAAACATTCACCTGAACTCGCACAGTCAGTTGTTGATTGTGGAGCGTTGGATGCGCTCGTCATCTGCCTTGAAGAGTTCGATCCAGATGTGAAGGAAGCGGCCACACGCGCACTCGATGCCGTCTCTCGTCACAATTCAGGTGCACAATTTATATCCATCCAATCTCATTCCACGTTCATCAACACTTCTACCACTCTTCACCTCATCTTTTCGCATCAAATCAAACAAAACAGTTACTGCTGTTGTGTTTCACAAATTCTGGGTTTTTTGTTGCGCAGAATTTGGCTTGCACAGTTTCGTGGATTTTAAAACATTTACAGAAATAAATGTCTACAATTACTTTGAGTTGCTATGCATGATGTGAGGTTGTGTCATCATCATTAACATTAATCACTGAATCTCAGGTTCAAATGAATGTCTTACGTTGAGAAAGTCAAGATTAGACTCAAGTTCCACTGATCATGTGACCTGTTGCTATTTGTCTCGTTCTTCTCCACTGCTTAATCCAGTAGCAGTGAACATTGAAGTAAAGCTGGACTCTGGGAATGAGGTCGAGATGGACTCTGAGAATGAGGTAAAGCTAGATTTGGGGAATGTGGTAAAGATAGTTGTGGGGAATGAGGTAAATATAGATTTGGGAAATGTGGTAAAGATAGTTGTGGGGAATGAGGTAAATATAGATTTGGGAAATGAGGTTAGAATGCATTTTACTGTTTGGGTGATAATTTAATGGATTTGTTGTGATGTTCTTTTAGAGTTGGCTCAGTCAGTCGTTGACGCTGGAGCCATTCCGTTGCTCGTTCTCTGTCTACAAGAACCGGAAGTTCGACTGAAGGTCGTTGCTGCTCTGGCTCTCAGTCAGATCAGCAAGCATTCGCTGGAGCTCGCTCAGACTGTCGTCGACGCCGGAGCAATCG
Organism: Lumbricus rubellus; assembly: GCA_945859605.1. Lineage (NCBI taxonomy): Eukaryota > Metazoa > Annelida > Clitellata > Crassiclitellata > Lumbricidae > Lumbricus > Lumbricus rubellus. The sequence continues at coordinate 32,543,708 of OX243827.1, forward strand.
CCCATCTCGCTCAGATGATTCTTAATCCCAGCCCAAAACTTAAGGTCAGACAACCAACTCAGTCTCTGCTACACTGTACTCTACAACACATTGTTCAGCTGTCTCTCTCTCTTCAGTGATTTTGTATCTCTTCATCTATTCTGATGTTTATTTTGTTTCCTTTAAATATGAAAATGAAATCTCTTCAATGCTTAATAATAATAATTACTCTTCAGTTGTAGAAATTTTCTCAGTTGGATCTCGAGTAATGCTGAAGTAATCTTAATGTTTTTTTATGGATTGTTTGTGTAAAAATTCATTTTTCTGTTCTGTTGATTTTAGCAAAACGTGTATTCTGCGCTGAGTCAAATTGCGAAACACAACGTGGATCTTGCGGAAATGGTTGTGGAGGCGGAAATCTTTCCGGCTGTTCTCACTTCACTCAAGGACAACGATGGATGGGTTCGGAAAAACGCGTCGACTCTCATTCGAGAAATAGCGAAACACACACCAGAGGTAAACGCGCGAAAGATATCAAGACTGATCCACTGTATAGTAAACGTAGAAGAAAAATGGAGGATACTGTAGAGGAGCTAGATAAATGTTCTATTACATTACACATTAATTGTAAATGATTGCAGAATCTGTTCCACACTTCTTTGGTTGTCATTCTATCAATTCTAAAATCATCATTTACATAATGCACGGAGCATTGACGGTGGTTGTGGTAATAAGGTAACCACGGTGGTGGCGGTGGTAATAAGGTATTTGTTGCATCGTGTGTTGTCATCCGTTGTTGTCGTTGTTGTGTTGCAGTTGTCTCAGCTGATCGTGAATTCCGGTGGATTGGCTGCGATCGTCGACTACATAAGTGAGACAAAAGGAGGAAACCGTTTGCCGGGAATCATGACCCTAGGATACATCGGAGCGCATTCGGAGAATCTGGCGATGGCCGTCATAGTGTCAAAGGTCAGCGATTACATTCGTTGATTGGTCTCTTGATTGGTCTCCTGATTGGTCTCTTGATTGGTCTCTTGATTGGTCTTTTGATTGGTCTCTTGATTGGTCTCCTGATTGGTCTCTTGATTGGTTTCTTGATTGGTCTCTTGATTGGTCTCCTGATTTGGTTTGTCTTTGGCGAACGGCTTCATCCAGTTCTTCAAATATTTTGCTGTTCAGAGTAAATGTTCTGATGATTAGAGTTATTAAGTCAATGGTGTTCAGTAAACTGAAGATTTATAACTGAAGGTGTTGCATTATAATTGTGTGTTCACTGTCTGTTGTCGTAGGGTGTTGTAACACTTGCGATTGTTTTGGCCGAAGAGACGGACCATCCTATATTGGCGGCCACTGCTTGGGCGCTGGGTCACATTGGAGGTCACACCCCAGAACACTCGAAGGCCGTTGCTATGGCGAACATCTTCCCACGACTTCTGCTCTGCTACACGCGATCAGATGCCACAGAAGACCTACAGTCTAAGGTGTGTGTGCCACCGTGCTTCATCATCATCATCACCATCATCATCATCATCATCGTCGTCGTCATCAGCATCATCATCACCACCAAAATACAACTGTAGTAATAATATTGTGTTTCTGTATTTGACGTTCAGTCTAAGAAGGCGTTGAAGGAGTTACTTCGCAAGTGCATCCACCTTCCAGCCCTCGAGCCACTCCTCCACGACGCTCCTCCCAACATCCTTAAGCATGTGATCGGTCAATTCAGTAAAGTCCTGCCACACGATTCGAAGGCTCGACGTTTGTTTGTGACGAGCGGAGGATTGAAGAAAGTTCAGGAGATCAACGCAGAAGCAGGAAGTCAATTGGCCGAATACATCAACACAATCAACAACTGCTTTCCTGATGAAATTGTCAAGTTAGTCTGATGACCATGATCTGCTGCTTCTTCTATTTCTTATGTTGTCCAAACTCTGTCTTAGTAATATCTTTGTCTTCTTCTTGCTATGATTCGTACTGACATAATTACGCCTGCTTAGACTGAACACATGCAAATCACAATAAGATGAATGATTCAATCATCGTTTACTTGATTTTTAAAAATTATGATGATCTATTGTTGTTAAGTCTGGGTTGTTTTTCTTGGTCGTTGTTTCAGATATTATTCACCTGGATATTCAGAGGTTCTTCTGGAGCGAGTTGAACAATACCAGCCATCGTAAGAAGAAGACTTCAACTGGTGTCACTTGATTTAAACGAACTTCAACTTCATCATCGCAGACCTCCCAAGAATATTGAACTCTATAATAGACAATAACTTTGCTTGACAATGACCTCTTTAGACTTTCACTTGTCTAGACATTGACCTCTCTGGACCTCTGAGCTGTCCGGACATGATGACCTCTATAGATCTTTCTAACCCTGATAGATTTGATTTGATTATGTTCGATATAAATTGAGATGCAAGAATCACTGAACTATTTAATTGGCCGATTTAACAGAGAACATCATGAACTTTTGTGGATTTTTAAACACACAGCTATTAAATTGATCATGTGGTAATTGATGGATGATTACGTTTCTTTGTCATCTTTATCTTTATGAACCGTTTAACAAATGGATGACGACCTTTCTTTGTCATCTTTAAAAATGTAGCAATAGCACAGATTATAAAATAATTATATACCGCCTTAATGCCGGTGGCGTGAATACAATCTGGAACATGGCGAAGACCATAATTATCCGGTCGGAGCTGGTCATGCATCCGGGGGGGGGGGGGGGGATGAAGTAATCTATGCTCTGCCCTGGCTGGATTATACCGAGTATCCGGGAGAAGAACTATTCTATCCCTCAGCGTAAGACTTACAATTATGAAAAATGCGTATCATTGATAAATTTTGTATCAATTTTACGCATTTTTCATAATTGTAAGTCCCCGGATAGCTTTAATTATTAGTTCATTCATGCATTCATTCATTTCAAGAATTCCTATAGCGCCCCTTCAAGAAATCGACTCAGAAGCGCTCCCAGTCCAACCACGGTGAAACAAACAAGTTTTAATTAGCCTGTAGTGGGCATGGAATAAACCGCGAGACCGGCTGTCATAAGTTTTGTTTTGAATAGTACTGTTAACAGTCGTAGGGTAATGACAATAAAAGTAAAATTATCTGGAAGAATTCGATATTTTGCTCCATGGGGGTCGGGATAGCCAATCACGAAAACGGAGGTAGGTATGCCCACAAATAGTTGACCATTGACCACAAAATTCTCTTTAGAACATTCTAATATTAATTATTAGCAAATTAAGAGCTCAGCTTAATATGATTGCAGAACTGTTGCGATGTTCCAAGTAAACCCGGAGACAATTTCGAGTGCGCCCATGCAGCAGCTGTGCAGCAGTAGCAGGCTAACGAAGACGCGCATGCGTCGTATGCGGAACACACGGCGATCAAAGTCTGCTTCCGTATCATGATCAAGTTAATTATTGACATTTATTTTGTTTTATGAAACGATTTTAAAGTAAGTCGTTGTTGTGATCACTTCAAAATCTTTCTTCTAACCGAGTGATAATTGCTTAGCCCATCGGGCCAAGCAAGGAACTATGCTGAGAGAGTTAGGGAAACTATTGTATTTTGCAAACGAGTTCGTGTCATAGTCGATGCTTTGAACTTATAATGCAGAGCTGAGAGGGTGTAAACGACGCGAAAATGGGGACATCGCTGTTATGTTCGCACGTGGCTGCAAAATAAGTGAGCAAAGAGGCGAAACATATTTAGCAGTAATTGATAAAAACTGTTGCAACGAAAATGCGGTCATTAATTGCTTGACATTTCTTGGGGCCAGCTGCCGAGTGTTTCTCCCCGTAGTAATTTTTCCCCAAATGTTCCTCGTCAAATCGGCTGACATTGTCAGTGTAGGGCTGTAGGCCTATACCGGAGCCACGCCTTCAGCTCTCCAGGTTGCTGGAACCACCCGATTCCCCCCCTCCCCCCCCGCGCCCCCGTTTGTCTCACCAGGTTGAGGTTGTAGGCCTAATGGTTGATTTATGTAACATGCAGATCTGAGTTAAAGCAGCGACAATGTTTAATCTCTAGTCCCCTCGTGTGAGAGGGGAAATGGTTTCTGTTGAGGGACAAATGAGCGTCCGGTAGCGGGGGCACTGCTGGCAGTGCTGGGATGGGATGTGCCCCTCCCCATGAGAAATTTCTGGTATTACCGCATTGCAATGGCAGCATTTTAAACTGTCATCAAAAAATAATTATTGCTCTGCTATTTCAGTGCTTATAAGAGGCTTCAATAAATATACTTACCAATGTTACCATAAGATCAATTTCTTTTTTGGAGTTTCCAGACTGTAATGGTACCATTTTTATGTGTCACCTTAGCAAAATTACTCTATTATTTCAGTGCTGATAAAAAGAGTGGTTTAAGATTTCAAGTATATTGCAATAATAATTTCTATATGTATCTTCAAGTTCAGCAACATATATAGTTCTGCTGCTGGCTGACTGTATAATAATGGATAATTGCATAGGGGGATATTATAATTATTACAAGCTTCTATACTTTGTTGCATTGGAAGCAGCTTATCTCTTTTGCTCAGGACGGTTCTGAATTACTGACCATAACAGAATGTTTTTATCTGCTCTATAACAAGACACAAATAGCAGAAATTGTTACTAATGGGACACAAACCAGGCATGAGTATGATAATTGAATTAAAAATAACCGTGAATCACACATTGATTTATACTGTGGATTGTGGAGTTTGGTGGACAACTGGACATTGAAGAGTTTACTACATATATGGGGTACTAAGAAAGACGAGGGTGAACCCTAACCCACTCTCTGGCAATTTACTTATTGCTGGGGTCATGGACTGAGGCCGATGGTAATTATGGACCAGGGTGTTTGGACCAATTGAGACTTAAATTCATTGGCAATGTTGCTGTGCTGCTGCAAGCTGTGTGTGTAAAATAATAATTTAATATATTGTGAACTCTGCTCCTCAGTTGAAACCTGCATAAGATGTTTATGTTTCGGCCGTGAAACGTGAGCCTTCAGCGGGTGGGAGCCTCTTTTGGGGGTGCGGGTGGGGGGTGGGGGGGAGACGTTTATTGAGCCAACAGCACAACACTGATGATAGGATCGGATGCACATGTCAGTATAAATTATGCGAAACTGAAATGTTGACTTTCGAATATGCAGATGGTTTCAATTATGTTTTGGTGCATGAACCTCCTCTGCATAGGTAATGTGGTGCACAGGATAAGTTTTTATTATTATATGCTATAAGGGCATCGATGGGTTTGAGATTATCATAAATATTCTGAGTGAGAATATCTCTGTACTTTGCACACCCTACTCTGTCCTCCCATCTTTGCATAAAATACACCAGACCGGAGGGGGGTGCTGTCAATCTTTTTATGAGGAACCAGTGGCAATAGTGGAGGATCAAGGTCCGGAATGTGCCTGAGCAAATTGACCTAGGGTCTGGTAAGATTGAGTCCCCGAAAATATTTCCTAGACTAAATGATGCATAGATTTTTAGCCTTTTTAGCATTAAGTCATTTTAGGCTTGAAAAATCTGAATTTCTTCACGCCAGTCACCAACATCATAATTATTATGAAGCTCATTAAGACTTTAAAATGATAAATTTCAGCCATGATTCTCAACTTGTGTAACCTATAGACACGCCTCTTCTGACCAAAACACATGGTCAGCAGATATGACCACAGGGAGGGCTTGCCCCAAGGGAGGGCATGACCCAAGGGAGGGCATGACCCAAGGGAGGGCATGACCAGAGGGAGGGCATGACCCAAGGGAGGGCATGACCAGAGGGAGGGCATGACCCAATGGAGGTAATCCTGGGAATGACCGGAGGGAGGGCATGACTAAAGGTAGGGCCAGCTTTCATAAACCTCTGCACTAGACTCTCATTAATGATATTTTGCTCAGTTTGATAATTATGAACATTATACCAGTTAGATATATGTTAATTGCACTCTCCTGACATGCTATACTTTCCTCTCACTTCTTGCTTTCTAGCAACATATCTATTATCTGATTGAAACCTTTCAACATTTTACGTCATCACTTGGTGTACTTGCAAACTGTCTACTTGCTACAGTTTAATCACACTGTGTTATATCAAATATGATTAGTGTCACAGAAACGGGCCCTTGTCTTTCCTTCCCTCAAAAAGCCTAACCTTGACACCAACCTTTGCCAAAATTATCGGCCTATCTCAAATCTATCCTTTCTTTCTAAGACACTGGAACGTCTTGTCTCTCTACAGTTTCTACCTTATCTTGAGCAATCTGGCCTCCTTCCTGCAAATCAATCAGGTTTTAGGGCCCATCATTCCACCGAGACAGCTCTCCTTTCTCTATTATCCGAAATCTATTCTGCTATTGATAAGTCTGAGGTCACTCTTTTGGCCCTCTATGATGTCTCTTCAGCCTTTGACATGGTCGATCATGATATCCTACTCAAGCGTCTTGAAATCTCCTATGGTGTTAAGGGTGTTCCCCTGTCTTGGTTCCAGTCGTACCTTTCTGAAAGAACTCAAATGATTATATCTGGTGACTCTCGAACCCAATGGGTTCATATTAATCTGGGTGTTCCTCAAGGTTCAGTTCTTGGACCTCTCTTATTTATTCTTTACACGGCTGACATCTCTTCTCTGTTTCGGATTTGTAGTGCTGCTGGCCATCTATTTGCTGATGATGTTCAGGCTTTTGTCCATGGACCCTCATCTTCCCAGCTGCTGTTAGTCGCGCTTATTGAATCCCTTACTAATCATCTCCATTCATGGATGTCTTCTAATCGCCTTTCACTTAATACTTCAAAGACTCAATTCATCTGGCTAGGTACTCCCCAGCAGCTCCAGAAGCTTGATTTCTTTCTGCTCTCTGAAAAATTCCCGCTGTTTTCCTTCTCTTCAAGTGTGCGGGATCTGGGTGTTGTACTTGATAGCTCACTTACCTTTACCGAGCATATTTCCAATGTTACACGCTCGTCTTACTTTCATTTAAGACGTCTCAGAGTCATTCGTCGCTCTGTCTCCTCCTCCATCTTCACTACCTTAATTCATGCTTTTATATGTTCACGAATTGACTATTGCAATGCTCTCCTCATTGGTCTTCCTAAAGTTCGTCTTTCTCCGATTCAGTCGGTTCTCAACTCAGCTGCTAGATTGATTGCCCGCCTTCCCAAGTACTCTCACATATCTGCCTTTATGTTTCATGAACTACACTGGCTTCCTCTCCGTGCTCGCACACAATTTAAGATCCTCACTCTGATCATTAAGGCTCAACGGGGTCTTGTTCCAAAATATCTGACTAATGTTTTACTTCGTCCTCACTCGGCTTCCTCCCACCGTCCACTTCGTTCATCCAACAGATTTGACCTCTTGGTTCCTCGTTCTAGAACTGCTATGGCTCAGTCTCGATCATTTGTCTCAATTGGTCCTTCTCTTTGGAATGCCCTTCTTCCTTCTGTTCGCTCTACACTTCTCTCTGGTAGTCTCTCTTCTGCTTTGTCTCTTCTCAAAACTTGTTTCTTCTCGCGGGGCCTTGCGCACTGGGAGCGCCTCTGAACGGTTCACCCTACTAGAGGCGCTTTATAAATGTTTAAATACAATACAATACAATAGTGTCGCCCTCCTCCTTCATTCAGGCTTGGGACTGGCACTGTCAGAGTACAAACAGTGACGGAGTTTACTTGTAAGTCACTTCTTACATGTATCAGTTGCATTTATAATGGGTGCTGGTGGCGATGGGGGTGGTGGTGGTGGCGGTGGTGGTGGTGCTGGTGGCGGTGGTAGTGGCGGTGGGGGGGGGGTGGTGGTGCTGGTGGCGGTGGGGGGGGGGGGTGGTGGTGGTGGTGGCGGTGGTGGTGGTGCTGGTGGTGGCGGTGGTAGTGGCGGTGGGGGGGTGGTGGTGGTGGTGGTGGTGGCGGTGGGGGTGGTGGCGGTGGTGGTGGTAGTGGTGGTGGTGGTGCTGGTGGTGGTGGTGCTGGTGGCGGCGGTGGTGCTGGTGGCGGTGGCGGTACTGGTGGTGGTGTGTAATTGGTGCTCTGGGTGGTGACGGATCCTAAATGATGCTGGTCTTAACAACAGCAACAATTAGTGGACCTCCTGCAGCAGAATGCAGCAACTAACTACTGTCAATTAATTGTGTACACGTGGATCATGAATATGCACCATGAATATGCATCATGAATATGCATCGTTTGGCTAATGTTGGCATTTTGCCAGGTCACTCACTTCAGGCATGGTGTAAGAAGGGATGGTGTGCGCACTTCCTATACTGGCCATACAACGTTTTTGGCTCCACTTATTTTAGTTCAGCAGGTGGCGCTGCTGTCCCTATTTGCGCACATGCAGCACAGGGAATATAGAGCAAGAAGTAAGGAACATTCGAAACATGGAACATAGGGACAAGGAGAGTGCAGGAACATAGCAGGGAACATCACTTGGAACATACTAGTGGCGATGAGGATCAGGTAGCATTGCAGGGAACATGGAACATCACACGGAACACCTAGGAACATAGGCCTAATATACAACAAAGAACAAAGAACGTGGAACGTAAAGAACATGAAGCACCACAGATAACAATGTTCAGAGAATATGGGAATATAGGACGAGGAACACGGAACATGCATGCATTCCGGAACACGCTACAAGGACTGTAGAACGTAAGGAACATGGAACATCAGAGGAAACATTAAAAACATTCAGGAACGTGGAACATAAGAGGAAACATCAAAAACATTCAGGAACATCGAACATAAGAGGAAACATTAAGGAACATGGAACACGGAAAGTGCAACCGGAATTGGATCACAAGGAACATGGACCATCAGGTGAAATACGGAACATGGAACATCAGGGGAAATTAGAATCAGTGAAGAACAAGGAATGGAGGACGCAAAGAACAGGGAGCATCAGAGAGCATAAGGAACATGAAACATCACATGGGCCACCAGAGACATCAAAGAAAAAGACGCGGAACAAGCAACAAGGACCGTGGAACATAAGCAATATACAACAAGGACCATGGAACATAAACAACCTGGAACATCACGGGAAAATGAGAAACATTAGAGAACACGGAATGTGGAACATGCAACATGGTACGTGGAACGTAATGAACATGGAACATAAAAGGGAAGATCAGAACCATTAAGAAACATGTAACACGGAATGTGGAACAAGGAATGTGGAACACAAGGAACAGGTAAACATCAGGGAACGTTCGCTGGAAAACAGAACACGGAATGTGGAACACGCAACAAGGTCCGTGGAACGCAAGGAACAAGGAACATAAGAGGGAACACAAGAAACATTAAGGAACATGGAACCAGGAATATGCAACAAGGAATATAAGGAACACAAGAAACACAAGGTAACATAAGAAACAAGGAACATCGTAGGAACTTCAGCGGCAATAAAAAATACGGAACGCGGAACACGCAACAAAAACTGTGGAGCTTAATGAACATGGAACACCAGAGGGAACATCAGAAACATTAAGGAACAAGGAACGCAAAACACGCAACAAGGGCCGTGGAACAAAAGGAACATGAATCATCAGGATAAACAAAAGAAATATTACCGGTAAGCAACATGGAACGCGGAATATGTAACAACGACTGTGGAACATGGGAAACAGGGAACACCAAGGAACACCAGGAACATGGAACATCACATTCAACACCAGCGACATAAGAAAACAAAGGACGCGAAACAAACAACAAGGACCGTGGAACATAAGGAATATAAACAATTAAGGAGCATGGAACATAAGGAACTTGGAATTTCACAGGGATCAAGGAACACGGAACATCAATTAACAGGGAACAGAGGGCACATCACAGAGAACCAGGGAACACGGAACATCGATATGAACATCAGGGTCAGAGGAAATAGAAAACAAGGGAACACAGGGAACACACAACATCACATGGGAAGAGAACACGGAACACTGGAGAAAAGGAAACAAAGGGCAAAGGGAACAGAACATAGCAAAGATAATTTGTGTCGCCCTCCTCCTTCGTCCAGACATGAGACTGGCACTAAGGAACGGACATGCAGTGAAGGAGTATAAGTATATATGCCATACAATATCATGAAATTCCATTAGGCTTATAGGCGAAGTTCGTCAAATAGCGACGCCAGCGCCCTCTAGCGACCTGAGCCACAAATTTTAGCCAAGTGCGCACACCATCCCTTCTTACACCATGCTTCAGGTACTGCCATCGGATGGATCGGTGGAGGAGTGGAAGGGGTGGTGTGCGGGGAACTAGGGGGCATAGTAGTCCTTATTTGTTTGAAGACCAAGACAGTATTTGGCAAAATTTTACTTCTTTTGTATTTTTCAATGGAATCTTTTGTTTCGATATTTGGCAGCCAGAGATTTTAGTGAGGCTCTTAAGATTGGTAGCAGATCTCATCTCATCTCATCTGATGACTTCTATTGAGCCCCATAATGAACCATTATGAGCCACAATGAGCCACAATGAACCACAATGAACCATAATGAGCCATAATGAGCCACAATGAGCCACAATGAGCCACAATGAGCCATAAATCATCAATGGCTGATCGTGATTGGTCAGTTTGATCTCTTCGTCGTCTTCGTCATCCAATGAAGAAACGAAATCAGAATCTGAAAATTAATTTATCGTCTTCCCTTCAAATTCACAGACAGAAAATAGATTTTTAATTTAGTCTCTAATTAAATTAATTATGGGTTCTTATTTATTTTATTTATGTTACA
>OX243827.1:32559432-32614432 GCA_945859605.1 Lumbricus rubellus
GCGGTCGTTGTCATTATCATAATAATAATAACTTCTAATTGTAATCATAAGTCATAAAAGTAAAAAGATTGGATTCATCATATAAAGGTTGCTGTTGTTAGTTGGGTTACTTTTTGTATTAAACTTCTGTGTTTGTACCGAGTTTTTCCCTACTATTTGGAAGAGGTAAATTTACCCGTAATTTAGAATTATGCTATAAACAATGCTTAAAGTCTAAATAAAGGAAGTGCCTGGACGCCTTTCCAGGCTGTGTTGATGTAATAAGTAGCAAGACCATGTTCAGATTTGAAAGTCAATCTCTCTTTGATGTGCCAATGCTCATGATCTTTTCTGTCTTTTACAGAATGCTGCTAACCGTTTGCAAAAGGAAGTTAAAAATTACTTGGCTCAGGTCAAAGGTTGGATTAACCTTCATTCAATTCATCTTAGATAATTAATTGTCTATGCTCACTTATAATTCTCCTCCTCTGCTTTTCCTCTCTGAATAGAAGTTCATCGAATGAAGCTAAGATTTCTTGCCTATGAAAGCATTTTGTTGCTTTACATCTTTAAAATTTTTTCACTGAATTGGTTTCACTTTAGTGGCTTGGGTTAGGGTTAGAACATTGATAATTATGCTAAGCAATGATGTGAGTGAAGAACTGGAGTCTCAAGGTCAGTAACAACATAATTATGTGCGTGTGTGCGACATGCTTGTGTGTTTGTGTATTCATTGATAATCAAGACTGTGATTAGTGATGTGACTGGTCTCTCATTTCAGACATTTTTCAATCTCTTCTCTGGTCTTTCCGCTCTATAATTAATATTTAATTTAATGCTTATCATTTCATTGTTTGTTGTTTCTAGCGATGTCTGTTGCGTGTCAGTCAATGTACGAAACCATATCGGACTCTTACGAAAGCAGCTGGAGAAATGCAGACAAGATATCGCCGACCACAGAGGTTTCAATCTTCTTCTCTTTCTCTTCTTGACACAACAACAGTCCCAAGTACACCATGGTTCAATAAAAAGTAGACCAAACTGTTTTTCATATATCTCTATCATACTAAAATTTCCAAACATGTTAGACAATTGAAACAACAATATGATTCCAACATATCATGTCATAAATTTGAACGGATTGAAAGATATGAATCTTTCAACTTCATCTGTTGAGAACTTGAGATGTAAGTTTTCATCTGATCAGCTGTTGTTATGTAAATTTGTTGGAAGAGAGATGGAGGGAGGAGGAGGAGGAGACTAAGCAGACTGCACATCGTGGAATCTGAATGATGAGAGGTTATTAAGAACATTGATGAAGTGCAGACGACTTTAAATACCAAATATGAATTAATTACCTTTAAAGTTATTAATTAATTCATTGATTTATGTGAATTGATGCACTGTCGATGAAAGAGATTTATAGTTAAATGAGATGGCGTGATGTTGTGTTGGTGTCTTGTAGGAGCTCATCTCTCTTTGGGGCAATCGTGTGGAGATGCTGACCAACGACATACAAGCGCCACTGTCAAGATACGCTGACCAGTTTCGAGATGTCAAGGTAGACAAATTATGCAGACTTATCGAGATCGTGTGAATTCTACGGAATATGAATTGAAGCCGTCCAATATGGTTGACATGTCAGAAATGGCTAAGAAATCTAGAGATGGATGAATGATTGGTCTCTGAAAAAGACCTTGGCTCACCATCATCATCATCACCATCATCATCATCAGTCATCATCATCACTCATCATCATCATTCATTATCATCATCATCATCATCACCATCATCACCATCATCATCATCACCATCATCATCACTCATCAGGATGATGATCATCATCACTCATCATCATCATCACCATCATCATCATCATCATCATTCATTATCACTAATCATGATGATGATCATCATCACTCATTATCACTCATCATCAGTCATCATCATCACTCATCATCATCATTCATTATCATCATTCATCATCGTCTTCATCATCATCATCACTCATCATGACTCATCATCTTCATTACTCATCACCATTCATCATTATCACTCATCATCATAATTCATCATCATTCATCATCATCATCACCATCATCATCAGTCATCATCACTCATCATCATCACTCATCATCATCATCATCATCATCACCATCATCATTCATTATCATCATCATCATCATCACTCATCATCATTCATTATCATCATCAATCATCATCATCACTCATCATCATCATCACCATCATCATCATCATCAGTCATCATCACTCATCATCATCATCATCATCATCATCACTCATCATCATCATTCATTATCATCGTCTTCATCATCATCACTCATCATGACTCATCATCTTCATTACTCATCACCATTCATCATTATCACTCATCATCATAATTCATCATCATTCATCATCATCATCACCATCATCATCAGTCATCATCACTCATCATCATCATCATCACTCATCATCATCATCATCATCATCACCATCATCAGTCATCATCATCACCATCATCATCATCATCACTCATCATCATCATCATCATCACCATCATCACCATCGTCACAAGTCTTTTCCCTCTTCTTCTCTACGTGTGACCTTCAGTCTCTTCGGAAGCTTCTTCGTATAAGTTCGTGGTAGCGTAGGCCTATCCCTAGATAACTGTTTCATTAGCTAAATGGCTAGGTTAAAGAATCTACAGTCTTTCACTGTTTTGTTAACCAACAACGACGACGTGTTTAACTCTTCTTATTATACTCCAAAATCCGATATAAAGTAAAACGATCAGCAACAACACAACAATGACTACACTTGCGTTATCATAACAACTACACGACTACTATCTTCATCAGTCTACTCTATCGCAACTCAACAACAACTCTTACAGCCTATCTCAACGGCTCTCAACACGCAACTCTCCTTCTTCACTTCCACTCCCTTCTTGTACAATTAACGTACGCTCGTCTAGACGTCACGTGCTGTCCAGACAATCACCTGTGCAGACGCCGCGCGGCAATTTGCACCTGGCCTACTTACGTCGCTGTACGACAATCGGCGTGCACTGATTAAATTAGCTGACATTACCTCCTTCCTTTCTTTTGAAGAGAGCTAATTAATCTTAAAAATTAGCGAACGTATAATGCTTAAACTAAATACAAACAATTCTTATACTAAATGCAATCACAAAATACCTTATACTACAATCTCGATAAGCAGTCTGCTACTACATTCAGTAGCTGTTTCTGTTGCTCGCTCGTAAGATGTCCGATCTGTTCATAGTCCAATTGCAGCGATTTCTGTGTCGTCTCTGCATGGTCTTCTTTCAATGGTAGCTCTACCACTGATCCGAATTCGTCGTCCTCTTCCACGATGAGACCACACGATAATGTTCTTGCGATGAACTTCCTCATTTTGTTGGCATGGACGATTCGTCGGCCGTTTTCATTCATGTCCACCAGATACGAATACTTGGATCTTCTTTGTAGCACTGTACATGGACCATGCCATCGTGAGATCAATTTATTGGTTGACGTTGGATACAGGACGATGACGTTTTCTCCTGGTTCGAATTCTTTATCCTTGGCCCTCTTGTTGTATTGACTGGCGTATTGTTTTTGCTTTTCCTCTGCACAATTCTCAGCAAATATCAAAGCTTTCTCCATGTCTGCTCTTAAGTTCTTCAGGTACTTTGCTGGTTGTACTCCAATGTTTGGCGGTAGATTTATTTCTTTGGTCCAGCTTTCCTTTAAGATAGTTAATGGTCCTCTTGGCATTTTTCCATACACCAGCAGATATGGTGCCACTCCTGTCGTTGCGTTGGGAACTTCTCTCAATGCCCATACGGTAAACGGAATGATTTTATGCCACTGTCTTGGATTTTCCACAATGACATGATGCACCATCTTCTTGAACGTCTGATTCCATCTCTCAACTAATCCAGCTGCCTCAGGATGCCCTGGTGAATCGAATCGTGGACAGCATCCCATCAATTTCAAAAATTCTCTTGTGAGACTGGCTGTAAAATTTGTGCCTCTGTCGCTGGTGATCACAGACGGCACCCCCACGTCAATGAATAGCTTCATCAAAGCTTCGCACACAGCCTTAGCAGTCAATGACTTCAGCAAAAAGATTGTCGGCCATCTTGTACATGAATCCACTATGCACAAGCAATACTTATGCCCAGCTGCTGACTTCGGTTCTATTGGGCCTACCACGTCCATAGTCATCCGTCGGAATGGCACATCTTCCCTTGGAATTGGTGTAATCGGCACTCGATCCATCACCAAACTTCGTGCCTTCAGCTGACACTTCTCACAGGACTTACAAAATTTCACCACGTCTCGACGCATCTTTGGCCAGACAAAGGACAACTTGATTCTCTCTCGTGTCTTCTCTTCTCCCAAGTGTCCGCCAAATACTGACTCGTGAGCTAATTCCATTACTTGAATTCTTCTCTCTTTCGGTAACACCAACTGATACACAAGCTGATCCAGCATTTGATGCTTCTTATACAGCAATCCATTCACCACGCTAAACTCTGATCCTTGGTCTTCAGCGATCCTCCACCACGATTTCAGTGACTCGTCATTTCTCTGCTGCTCCTCGAATTTCTTCGCATCTTCCAGCTGTCTTTCATCGTTCGAATTCTCTGTGAACAAGTCCCTCATACTTGTCTCCAGTTCAGCGTCGCTTCCGGAATCTTCACTATCATTTCGTTCACATGCAGCCATCTCTTCTTCAGTTTCATTGTTCTCAGATGTTGTTCTTTCGTCATCTTGGATGCTGAGTTCATCTTCGCTTTCCGTGTCGTCTTCTTGCGAACTTTCGTTTATCGTTTCATCTTCTCCGTCTTCGACTTCTGCTCTCCGACTTTGTGCTCTTGTAGTCACATTCGCTTGTAGCTCTCCTTGCAATATACTGATTGGTGGAACCTCTTTCAGTTCTGCAATTATCTCTGGATGTAGCAGGAACTTTTCTGGATTTTCTTTACACAGTTCTGCTGAAATGCTGGCACACACTAAAGTTAAATATGGCGCGATATTTATTGTCCTGTCCTCTGTAGCTGTTCCTTCGTTACGACCGCTCATCCGCACTTCGATTTTCACCAACTTAGCTGGAATCGGCTCTCCAGCTACACATTGCAAATGAACTCTGCCGATTTCTTCTACTGTCGTTCCTTTCAGTAGTTCCTCGTTGATTACTGGTATCTCGGTCCCCGAGTCAATCAACGCCTCGACTTGCACAGGCTGCCCATCAGTCCCACGTATCTCCACATTTACATGCTGCAACGATATTTTCTTTATGCGTTGACACTCCTCTTTACTTTTTGTTTCTCGACAATTTTCTGCAATGGAAGTAGTCTTTATCGCTTCTTTCAGTATGGTGAACTGCGGCGTACACTTCATCACTGACTTTACTTCTGTTTCTTGGTTGCATTGTTCTTCCCAACCAGGAGGTGCATTTATCACTTGTATCTGGTTTACTCGAAGATTTTCTGCACTTCTGCTAAAGTTCTTCCTCAGATTTGCCGCTCCTGGTGCTTGGCAATGTTTTATTAGGTGTTTATCAGAATTGCAATTGTGGCAACGCTTCTTGATAAAACTTCTTTGCTCCTTGTTCTCCCACTTGTTGTACGGCGTGTAAGATGCATTACTTTCTGTTGGGCGTCCCAGCGGCGGAGTTCGATTGTAGGCTTGTCTGTCCCACGTTGACTGTTGTTTATCTTGCGACCACTGCTTTCCAGAATAATCATCTTTCTTTGCATCATTACTCTTGGCTTGGCTTCCGGTGTCTTTGCTATCCTTGTTCCACTTGGGTTGCTTTGGACTATTGTCCCATGCTTCAAATTTCGGTTTGTCTTGGAACATCACACCAATCCGATTGTTTACATGTATATCTGCGAGATCTGCAACATTACTAGCTTCCAAGCATTCTGTGCCCTCTTTTGCTAAGACAAACTGCAGTGGACCTGGTGGTAAACATTCTTTCAGCTTATCCGCCACTAACAAATCAAACAGCTTCTCGTAGTCTTTGTCCACTCGTCTACTTCGGACATAATAATTCAACAGGTTCTTCAGCCTAGCCGTGAACATCGTATACGTTTCTTCGGCTGTCTTCTTGGCATCTGCAAACCTTGACCTGTACTCACGAGCTGTTAACTTGAATTCCTTCAACAAGTGCTCTTTCACTGCATCGTATTTATCTAAATTCTCAAATGATAATCGATTCAATACCGTTCGTGCTCTCGGGGTCATCAATGGCAACAACAATTTCACCCAGTACTGCTTTTCCACAGCGAAGCTATTGAATGCATTCTCCACGGTCTCAAAATATAATGGCACTTCCATCATATCATACGGCATCTTAGGCAATACATGCTTCATGGCATCACCAATCTTCTTGATCTTGGACACCATTGTCTCACTTTCTCTGAGCCTAATCTGTTCTGACACTTCTCGGCTCTTACGATCATCTTCGTCTCTCTTCTTCAGTCGATCTTGATCTTCGATTCTCCGCAGTTCTTCTTGTTCTATCTTCTGCTGCAACAGTTCTAACTGCTTTCTGCGTTCTTCTTTTTCAATGGCCATTTCTTTAAGTTGAGCCTCCTTGATAGCAAGTTTCTTTTGTTCTAACTGCATCTGCTCTTCTCTTTCTCTTTCTGCTTTTTCCAAATTGTCTTTTCCAGCTTGAAATTCTTCCTGACGAATTTCTTCTGCTCTCTCCAGTTCTTGTAAACGCATCTTTTCCTTTTCTTACTCACGAGCCTTTTTGTCTTCGATCTGCTGTTTTCGTATTTCTTCATCGCTTTTTCTTGCTTTTTCGTATTCTATCATTAACTCCATCCTTCGTCGTTCTGCTTCGTCACGATCTAATTTCATTTGTTCTAACTGAAGCTGGAACTGCTGCTTCTGCATATCTATCTCTTGCTGTCTCATCCTTTCTGCTTTTTCTATCTCTTGTTGTCGCAGTTCTTTCTCTTCTTGATTACGTTCTTTCTCTTCTTGGCACCGTCGCTCTTCTTTCTCCTTCTCTTCTTGGCGACGTTCTTTCTCTTTCTGTCTGCGCTGCTCTTCTTTCTCTTTTTCTTCTTGTTTACGCTCTTTCTCCTCTTGTCTGCGCTGCTCTTCTTTCTGCTTCTCTTCTTGTCTACTCATCATCATGAATTGTAGCAACGCCTCTATAGACATCGGTGCCTCAGGCTTCTCCACTGGCTTCTCCGCAACGCCTCCGACAGCACCTTCTTCTTCTTCTTCTTTCTTAGCCCAAACCTCGGCTAAATTTCTCGTCAATTCTTCCCTAGACATCTGTTCGACTTCTTCTGCGTCTAGATCTGCTTCAATTAGCAGTTTTATCAGTCTATCAGTAGACATTTTCTTAATATTTGCTTGCTTTTTCTCCGTAAGTTTCTCCATCTTACTTCTTTACTTTACAGATGCTCGATAAATTAGTAGACTACTCTTCAAATGTTTGCAATTGACTGACTTCAATTCTTTATGCACACTTCAATAGACAAGCAAGTTTTTCTACCTTGTAGTCGTTGTGTTGTCGTTTCTCACTGACGTACGGATGCTCGATGTATCGTTGCTTCTCCCGTGTGCTCGGCTCCTCGATAAATTCACAGCGTCCGTTTCTCCACAACGTCTGTTGATTGAATAGAATCCCTCCGTTCGTAACTTGGCACGTAGACCCACCGTTCGTAACTACGATCGTTCTCCTGCAACTTGGATCGTTATCCTGCAACTTGGATCGTTATCCCACCGCAACGACACCAAATGTCACAAGTCTTTTCCCTCTTCTTCTCTACGTGTGACCTTCAGTCTCTTCGGAAGCTTCTTCGTATAAGTTCGTGGTAGCGTAGGCCTATCCCTAGATAACTGTTTCATTAGCTAAATGGCTAGGTTAAAGAATCTACAGTCTTTCACTGTTTTGTTAACCAACAACGACGACGTGTTTAACTCTTCTTATTATACTCCAAAATCCGATATAAAGTAAAACGATCAGCAACAACACAACAATGACTACACTTGCGTTATCATAACAACTACACGACTACTATCTTCATCAGTCTACTCTATCGCAACTCAACAACAACTCTTACAGCCTATCTCAACGGCTCTCAACACGCAACTCTCCTTCTTCACTTCCACTCCCTTCTTGTACAATTAACGTACGCTCGTCTAGACGTCACGTGCTGTCCAGACAATCACCTGTGCAGACGCCGCGCGGCAATTTGCACCTGGCCTACTTACGTCGCTGTACGACAATCGGCGTGCACTGATTAAATTAGCTGACAGTCATCATCATCATCACCATCATCATCATCATCATTCATTATCACTAATCATGATGATGATCATCATCATTCATCATCATTCATTATCATCATCATCATCATCACTCATCATCATTCATTATCATCATCAATCATCATCATCACTCATCATCATCATCACCATCATCATCATCATCAGTCATCATCACTCATCATCATCATCATCATCATCATCATCTTCATTACTCATCACCATTCATCATCATCACTCATCATCATTCATTATCATCATCATTCTTCATCGTCTTAGTCATTGTCAGAAGTTGATTTTAGAAATTCCTTGCATAATTTGGTGGCGAATGAGCGAACGCTTGTTTGTTCATCGTCAGATGCAAGAGATCTATCTACAGTTGTTGTTGTTGTTGTTTTTCAATGCATCATTATATATATGTTATATATATATATATATATATATAAAATTATATATATATATTAGAAGAAGATTGAGAAGCGAAGTCGGAAGCTGACGGACTTTGATGGAAAGCGACATGCAGTCGAGTCATTGGAGAACGCGAAGAAGAGAGACGAAATGAAAATCAACAAGGTCAAGAGTTTATGACACGCTCACTACCACAACAACAATAGCAATTGTCTCTGTCTCTCTGTGTGTGTGTTTGTGTCTGTCTGTGTGTTTGTCTGTCTTCTCTGGTGCCTAGGACAGCCTCTGATCAATAACAGGTTACATAGCGTTAATTAGAACTTACTATTAAAATTTAAGTATAGTGCAATGTGTATGTGAGTTAACATGGTTTAATATTATAACAGATTAATTTAACATTGGTTAAGTTAACATTGGTTAGGTCACTAGATGTTAATAGAGGTTAGGTGTTAACATGGGTTAAGTTAACAAACATGTAGGTTAATTTTGTCATTTCGATTTTTTAAACTGAAAATTTGAGCAGAGATTTGATTTTGACTGTTGTTATAACAGATGAGGTGGAAGAGAAGGAGGAAGAGGAGGAGGTGAAAGAGAAGAAAGAAGAAGTGGAGGAGGGGAAGAAGAGGAGGACGAGGAGAAGGAGGAGATGTAATAGCCGTTACTGTCAGAGAATTGTATTAAAATGTTGTTTCCATTGAATATATATCATTTAAGACATACATGATTGTCTTATACGCGTCTTTCCCTTCGTCCACGTGGAAAGATGGAGGATGGCATCTGCTGTGTGTGTGTGTGCGTGCGTGTGTGTGTGCGCGTGTTTGTGTGTGTGTGCGTGTGTGCGGTGCGTGCGTGTGTGTGTGTGAAAAAAACATATGAAGCCTTGATCGGAAGAACCACTAGAGTCCATTTTTACGATTTTGAGATATTCACAAAATAAACTTTGTAAGTCTACAAGTACTTCACCTATGAAAATATGGAAATAATATTTGGCACATGTGTTGATATGTGTTGTCTCTGTAACATGTTAAAATTATATTGGCTAACCAGCTAGGTGGCGCCACATACAAATTTTTTTAACATGCTGCATATGGCAATTTTTAGGACATTTTTTCCCAAGTTGTCAGTGTGCATACAGGATATTCAAGAATTGTCCTGTAAGGATAATTTCAAAGTTGCTTTTCAGTAGCAAAATAATATAACCAATTAAAAATGAATTAAATTTTATAAGGTGAAACCTTATTTTAGTGGATTGTCCTTGTGTTGTGAGTAACTTAATGCCAATATGTGGTTTTTTCATCGTCAGTGTAAAATTTCCGTTTAAAAACAGGATTATTTAGAGTCATGATGGTATAGTGCAGATGCTTCAGCGCCATACATGCATACATGCATGCATACATGCATGCATACATACATACATGCATACATGCATAAATACATACATACATACGTACATGCATGCATGCATACATAGGCCTACATAGGCGTATACATGTAAATTCATGGAAGAAACACTGAAGTCCATGGACTTCCGTGGTTATTGCATGAACACTATATTTTCTTTTCATTATAACTTTGGACTGACGTTACTTTTCTGAAAAACGAACTTGCCAATACATGCTCTATAGCATTAAGAATGACTGGACACAGATAACTAAAAAATGTCAAAAATGGACTCTAGTGGTTCTTCCGATGAAGGCTTCATATGTGTACTGAAGTTGAACTGAAGACATAAAATTATGTCGTTTTCTTTTTCAAGGCTCACGATGAAATGATTGCAGCAAAATCCATCTACGAAACAATTCACAATGAACTCTGTGAAGAATTACCCACTCTCTACCAAAGGTTCGTTCGCCATTCTCATCCTCCTCCTCCTCGTCCTCGTCCTTCTCATCCGCCTCCTTCTCATTCCCCTTCCTATTCTCCTTCTCCTCCTCTTCTTCCTCCTACACCTCTTCATCTCCTGATAAACCTTAATCTCTCCGCAGGTCTTTCACTCAAAACTGAAAACATTGCTTTTTCACAAATCCTATCCTCATTCCTTCTCGTCTTCTCACATCCCCCTAAACATCATTCACCTCAGCTGTCCGTCCGTCCGTCTGCCTGCCTGCCTGACTCTCCGTATCTTGACCCTCTGCCTATTGATTTTGTTTTGATTAAGCGCCTGTGAATACGCTGTTGTTCCCTCGACTTGGTTTTTGTGGACGTCATAGAAAACAAGAGAATCTTGCGATTACAATAACAATCTCAACTAATCTTGGCAGAACTTCATAAATTGTTAACATCATCATCATCATTATCATCATCATCATCATCATCGTCGTCGTCATCATCATCATCTTACTCAGATTCTTTTGTTGCATGTGAATGGACTGTGGTTGATTTGCTTTAATCGTTCTGTCGCGCGTTGAATATCTGTTGTTGACGTTGCAGTCGAATTCCAACGCTGTGCAGCTACTTTCGTTCGCTCATCAGTTCTGAAGCTGCGTTTCAGATGGACTGTGCGAAGGTAAAACGACCACATAGTGCTCGTCATTGCCATCAGTACCTTCATTGCCATCAGTACCTTCATTGCCGTCGTTACTTTCATTACCTTCATTGTCTTTCTTTACTTTCATTGCCTTCGTTACTTTAATTGACTTACTCACCATAATTACCATAATTACCTTCATTACATTACCTTGTTGATTTTCAACTTTGTTACTTTCGTTGCCTTTATTACCTTAACTACCTTCAATATCTTGATTTCCTTCATTGCCTTCATTGAGTCTCATCAATATTATAATCCCAATGCAGAGGTATAAACAACAACAAAACATTTTATTCCAAAGAAGCTTAAATTTATAACATGGTGGCAAGTGCGATACGGAAATAAAACGTAGATTGGCGATAGGAAAAAATATGGAAGGACAGGCATGTGAGTACAGATACGAAAAAAAGACTGGTGAGGGCTTTGATAATACCGACAGTACTATATGGTTGTGAGACATGTCACATGGACAATGACCAAGATAAGGGAAAAAAAAGATTAACGCATGTGAGATGTGGATTTGGAGGAAGATGCAGAGAATATCTTGGAAAGAAAAAGGACAAATGAGTGGGTGCGCACAGAAATTGGTATTGATATGGATGAGTCGTTACAACAAACAGTGCTAAGAAGAAAGTTGGTTTTCTTTGGTCATGTTATGCGTTCAAATGGTTTGGAGAAAGATATGATGCTGGCATGCGGTGAGGGAAGGAGAAAACAAGGGCGACCAAGGAAAAGGTGGTTGGACGATGTTCAAGAAACAACAGGAATGAATCTGGAACAACTAAGAGAAGCGACATCAGAAAGAAAGCAATGGAGAAGGCTGGCCTTGTCGATCGCTAGAGTTCAACGAACTGACAGCACAAGGTGACAAGGTGTGATAAATGATAATGTATGCATAACTTAGTTAAACTATTATACATAATGTAACATAACTTTCATTACATGTTAACGAGATAATGCTTCTCTCCATTTATGAATTACACAGCACAGTTGATCTGCTGAGTTCATCTCAGACTTTACTGACGTTAATCCTTTAATATTTGATTCATCACCAATTTTACTTCATTTTCACCAAAGACCAATCTTCTTCTTCCTCTTCCTTTTTGTCTTTAGAGCGTATTATTTTTCTAATCTAACTTTGACATTTAAAGAAACAATTGAATGGATGAGATTGATGATGACGTCATGTTATATATTTTAAACAGATCAAAACTCAATTGGCTGAATTGTTAGAAGAAGGAGGAGTAGGAGGAGGAGGAGGAGGAGGAGGAGGAAGAAGTGAGACAACGCATCAGCAGACGACAACGGTTGTATCACGAAGTCCGATTGTTAAGAAAGCGAGCAACAAGACTCCTCCGAGACCTCCAGTCATCGTGCAACGGTTAATTCTTATTACATCGATATATCCATCGCCTAATCATCGATTGACTCTAATCTAATCACCTGACTTATTTAGCGCCAGAACTTTGATGTCAAATCACACTAAGATAAAACAATGATTATGCAAATTATGCTGAAGAAGAAACAGATTGAAATAATTATCGGACAGAGAGATAATGCTGGATTATGCTTTGATCAGATAGTTTGCCACTTACAAGTAAGGATAGGGAAAGCAGGATTGGTAAATCAAATCTCTGTCTGTCTGTCTGTCTCTGTCTGTCTGTCTGTCTGTCTGTCTGTATCTCATTGTTTGGTTGTATACATTGACTGTTGCAAATGAGGGAAGCAAACTTGTGCTAATTCTGAGTTGTATAAGAGACAGAATTGAAAGAGGGGGAGGGGAGGAGGAGGAGATGTGTGATTGAACAGATGTCAGAAAACAGAAGAAACGCTGATGATTGAAAATGATGAGAGGTGTTGATTGATTGATTGTTGATTGTTGATTGATTGATTGTTGATTGATTGATTGTTGATTGATTGTTGATTGCCTGGTGTTTTCATCTGTTGTGGTGCCTGTGTGTGACTGTGTGTAGCAGCATTGACCAGCCTCATCATCATGGAGATGGGAAGGCGCCATTGACTAGCAGCGGAGGAGTGAGAACGAAGAGTGAGTCAGGTGATCAATCGAATGAATATCTTACACTCGTTGAATACGGTGGCAACGCTGCTGCGAGGATTGCATCCGATTCAAGTGACGACGACGACGATGACAACAACGATAAACGTCGTCGCAATGGTGAGAAGAAAGATTTCGTCCTTCATCCTCTTTCTCCTCCTTCTTCTCCTCTTTCTTTTCCTCCTCCTCTTCCTCTTCCTTCTCCTCCTCTTCTACTTCTCTCTCTCTCCATCTGACCTTTCATTTGTTAAAAGACTGATTGATTGATTGGGTTTAACGGCACTTCAGCACAGAATTGGCTATTTCGTGCCTTAACATGATTATTGAATATACATCATTATTTTATACTAAAAACGTTTGGGGGTTAATAAATAGGATAAAACTTGTAACTACAGCATTCTAGACATGATAGAAGTAAAATTAATAAATAAGGTTAAAATACATGTATAGTCAATATTAGATTTTTAAAAGACTTTCTCGTGCTGTAAAGAAGTTGAGTAATTGCTTTGTTAGAAGGAGGTGCTATTTAAATGCTTTCAATAAATGAATGAATGAATAAATGAGTGAATGAACGAATGAGGGAATGAAAGAATGAATGAGCGAATGAGTGAATAAATGAATTAATAAATTAGTGAATGAATATATGACTGAATAAATGAGTGAATGAGTGAACAAATGAATAAATGAGGGAATGAATGAACAAATGAATAAATGAGGGAATGAATGAAGGAATGAATGAATGAGTGAACGAATGAGTGAATGAATGAATGATTGAACGAGTGAGTGAATGAACGAATGAAGTCAAAGTCATGAATTTACAAACTGTTTTAGATCGATATGTGTGTGCATGTGTGTGTGTGTTTCAGAGGAGCGAGAGATGGCTGGAGCAGACGGATCATCACCAACGCATTCGACCGATTCATCCTCTGCTAAGAAGACAGCGACTGCAGCCAGCAGCATCGCAAGCATCGGACGAATCGGAGGAGGAAGCAACGTG
The DNA here is from genome assembly GCA_945859605.1 of Lumbricus rubellus. Taxonomy (NCBI): domain Eukaryota; kingdom Metazoa; phylum Annelida; class Clitellata; order Crassiclitellata; family Lumbricidae; genus Lumbricus; species Lumbricus rubellus. The sequence continues at coordinate 32,573,712 of OX243827.1, forward strand.
GAACTGGAAGCAGCAGCAGCAGCAGCAGGCAATGCAAGGACGTTGCATTCGTCTAATTCATCGCTTGATTCAAATCCAAAGAATACTTCGTCTCGAACAGATGGAAGGATCGATAGTCCGCTTGCCAGATCCGAGGTATCTGTCTCTCTCTGTCTGTCTCTCACTGTCTCTGTTTCTCTCTGTCTGTCTCTGTCTGTCTATCTCTGTCTGTCTCTCTGTCTGTCTCTGTCTGTCTATCTCTGTCTCTCTCTGTCTCTGCCTCTGTCTGTCTGTCTCCAGATTTCATCTGCTACTGCTTTTTTGTGGAACTCGGTCTAACGCAATAGAGTTGCCTCTGAAGCGAGGTGGTGGGTCAGAGTGGGTTGTGGGACTGTGGACCTACGGGGTTGTGGGTCAGAGGGGATTTTGGGTCGGAAGGGGTTGTAGGTTAGAGTGGGTTGTGGGTCAGAAGGTGGTTCTGGGTCAGAGGGAGGTTGTGCGTCAAAAGGGGCTGTGGGTCAGAAGGGGGGGGGTCGTGTGCAGACTAAAATCAATCATCGGTCCAAGTGAAAGAATTATGCTGAACTGCTAAAAATATTGTCGGCCAAAGGCAGAGGTGAGAGGAGGGTATGGAGGAGGAGAAGGGGGGAATGAACAGATGATCAATATTTTGAATTTGAATTTATAATGCCTTTCTTAAACTTTAAACGTGTGTTGTCCATAGAATATGTGACTGAATGACGATGATGAACTCATCTGATTCTGGTCTTATTCTCTTCTGTTTTCAGGTAAGCATTGATAGGAAAGGTAGCAAGGCATCTATTAAAGAGGAGCTGCCTGCGGCGGGTGACAAAGAGTCCCAGGAAACAGAGCGAGGGGATGGTGGAGCGCCACCACCCCCACGACCATCACCAGCAGCACATGGAACGCCAGACACAGAGAATGGAAAGGGTTCTGATGGTGGTGGTGATGGAGCAGGTGCGCTGGAGAAGAAGAGTTCAGAGAATGTTCGTCGTCATAGCTTGTCCTCCAGTTCTTCTGATGAAGAAAACGAGGAAGAGAAGGAGAAGGAGAAGGAGGGGAAGACAGCAGATGGAGCTAAATATCTATACATGGTAAGACAGAGTGAGGCGAGGAGGATCACACAATGTCAGTAAATGTCTTCCACAAGTCATGATGTATCGCTACATCTGATAAAGTCTTAGTCGAATGTAGTCTATTGTTTATTCTTCTGCAAGCGGAAGTTGTATAGGGAAGCATTGTCATAATTAACAGATACAGGGTCGCAAAGGTTTGTCAGTCACTCATTAAATTGAGTAAAGCGGGGAGGAGACCCGACCGACGACTCCAATTGGAGCGTAGACTCGGAACCGACCTGGGCTGGCGAATCAAAGTCCACCGTGCCCACCTTCTCGTGGTGCGACCTGTTAGTAACCTTTCCGTATGGAAGGGTGAACGAACGGGCACGGATGGCAAACAGGGGGAAGGCAATGGCAAACCACCCCTTATCTTCTGCCAAGAAAATTGAAATGATGTATCCAAAGAGTAAATCAACGATAGTCACCAAAGGTGAGACCCTCAGGCCTGAGGGTGACTTAATGGCTACTGGGGATGAGCACAGTGACGAGTCGGAAGATTCAGGTTCTAATGAAGCCACAGGACCAAAGCCGAAAGGACGTCCAGCGGCGGATATGGCCAGAAAACAAAGACTTGACATGAGCTGTAAAAAAGCTATGAAAGTCGGATCATGGAACGTCAGAAGCATGCAGAGTGGGAAGATGGACATCATCCAAAAAGAGATGGGAAGGATGGATATAGCGATACTGGGATTATGTGAGACAAGATGGAAGGGAAAAGGACATTTTAGTTGGAACGGTTTTAAGATAGTAATGTCTGGGCAGGATGAGAGGAGAAGAAACGGAGTAGCAATCATGTGCGATAGAACGAGCGCTGATGCGATAATGGGTTATAATACAGTGAGTGACAGAGTACTGAGTGTAAGATTTCGGGGTGGAAAGATCAACACAACAATCATACAAGTATATGCTCCTACAACGATGGCGACGGAGGAGGAGCAGGAAGCTTTCTACTTGGACCTGCAAGGAACAATTGACACAACACCGAGAGGAGATATAATGGTGATTATGGGTGACTTTAACGCGAAAGTTGGTGAGGACAGAAAGGGAAAGGAAGAAGTAGTGGGTAAGTACGGACTGGGTGTACGGAATGAGGCGGGGGAAAGAATGGTGGAGTTCTGTTATTCCAATGAGCTAAGAATAATGAATACATGGTTCGAACAACCGAAAAGAAGACTTTATACATGGACGACGCCGGATGGAAAACATCGAAATCAGATCGACTATGTGGTGGTGAACAAAAGATGGAAGAGCACGATAAAAGACGTAAGAACAAGACCGGGGGCGGATTGCGGAACAGACCACGAGCTATTAGTGGCTACATTGCAGCTAAAGTTGAAGAAGATGAAGAGAGATAAAAGACTGACCAGTTTTGATTGCAAAGGCATAACACCAGAATACAGAGTAGAGATAAAGAATAGGTTTGAGATCTTAGAGAGAGACAATACAATGGAAGAGCAGGATACCAACACGTTATGGACAAAGATGAAAACTGCGATCCAGGAGACTGCGGAGAAACATGTACCAAAGAAAACGTCAAGGAAAACTACCTCATGGCTATCCAAAGAGACCATTGAGGTGGCAATAGAAAGGAGAGAAGCAAAGAAGGAAGGGAACAGAGATAGGGTAAAAACGTTGAATAGGACCTTCCAAAGGAAGGCAAGGGAGGATAAAGAAAACCATCTCAAGGAAATGTGCAGGGAGCTGGAGGAAGAAGGAAAGAAAGGAAGAACTAAAGAACTGTTCGCAAAGATGAAGGAAATAACGAAGACAGCAGGCCCTAGAATGGGTTCACTCAAGACGAAGGATGGGAAGATAATAGGAGATGAGGAGGAGATAAAGGAAAGATGGAGAGAGTATACGGAAGAGCTGTACATGGAAGATGAATGTGTCGAGAAGGAAAACGTCAAAATAGAGGAAGTTGAAAACGAACCAGAGATATTGGAGGTAGAGGTGGAGTGGGCGATAAAACAACTCAAGGACAACAAAGCGCCAGGACATGATGAAATACCTATAGAACTGGTAAAAGCGGGAGATGAAGCAGTGGTGAGGACTATTACAAAACTATGCAATCAAATCTGGAGAACTGCGGAGTGGCCGGAGGACTGGAAAAGGTCCGTGTTCATACCAATATTCAAGAAAGGAGACGCGAGAGAGTGTGAAAATTATCGAACGATAGCGATGATATCGCACACGAGCAAAATACTCCTCAAAATAATACACAAAAGAATGGAGAAGACAATCGAAAGGGAATTACCAGCCAACCAAGCGGGATTCAGGAAGGCGCGAGGAACGCGCGATCACATCGCCAATATAAGGTGGATTATGGAGAGACAGAGGGAATACGGTCAACAGGTGCATATGTGTTTTATAGACTACAGCAAAGCGTTTGATTGCATAGACCATACGTTACTGTGGAAGACATTGATTGAGATGGGAATACCGCTACATCTGGTAAAACTACTAAAAGGTCTTTATGTGGATCAAGAGGCGGTGATAAGAACTGAATATGGAGATACGAGTAAATTTAAAATAAAGAAAGGAGTGAGGCAGGGGTGCATTTTGTCCCCTTTCCTGTTCAATCTGTATGCCGAGAGAATTATGAGGAGAGCTGGATTGGAGGAGGCAACAGAGGGGGTAAGGATAGCGGGGAAAATACTGAATAATCTGAGGTACGCCGATGATACGACATTATTGGCGGGTAAGAGGGACGACCTAGTCGAGTTAATAAGAAGAGTCAGGAAGGAAAGCGAAAAGGCGGGACTATACTTCAATGTAAAGAAAACAAAGGTTATGACAACTGCAACATGGGAAAACTTTGAGGTGGATGGAGAAACGATAGAGGTAGTATTGAGCTTCACATTCCTGGGATCTATGATAGAGAAGGAGGGAAGAAGTGATATGGAAATAAGGAGGAGGGTAACAATGGGGAAAACGGCAATGAACGGTCTGGAAAAGATTTGGAAGGATAAATACGTGAGCAGGGAAACAAAGAAAAGACTGGTAAAAGCACTGATCTTCCCAGTGGTCCTATATGGATGCGAGACATGGACAAAGACACGGGATATGGAAAAGAAAATCAATGCATGTGAGATGTGGATTTGGAGAAAGATGCTAAGGATTTCATGGACGGAGAAGAGAACTAACGAATCGGTGCGCGTGGAGCTCGGAATAGAGAGGGAGGAGACACTGCAGCAAACAGCAACTTGGAGGAAACTGAGCTACTTCGGCCATGTGATGAGATCTAATGGTTTGGAAAAGGAGCTGATGACGGCATGCGGTGAGGGAAGGAGAAGATGTGGAAGGCCAAGGAAGAAATGGTTGGATGAGGTACAGGAAAAGTCTGGCATGAGACTGGAGGAGCTAAGAGAGGCGACTAGGGAGAGGATCAACTGGAGAGGATACATCAGGGATATCGCCAGAGCTGCAGAAGCTGACGGCACCAGGTGACCAGGTGAACAGATACAGTGGAAGGGCATACTAACTATGATATTTGACATTGTGGTCTCATTGTTTATTCTTCTGCAAGAGAGAATTTTCTATGGAAGCATTGTCATTAATTAACAGATGCACTGGAAGGGCATACTAACTAAGACACATGGGATTGTGGTCTCATTGTTTATTCTTCTGCAAGAGAGAATTGTCTATGGAAGAATTGTCATTAATTAACAGATGCACTGGAAGGGCATACTAAACTATGACATATGGGATTGTGGTCTCATTGTTTATTCTTCTGCAAGAGAGAATTGTCTACGGAAGCATTGTCATTAATTAACAGATACACTGGAAGGGCATACTAACTAAGATACATGGCATTGTGGTCTGATTGTTTATTCTTCTGCAAGAGAGAATTGTCTATGGAAGCATTGTCATTAATTAACAGATGCACTGGAAAGGCATACTAAACTAAGATACATGGGATTGTGGTCTCATTGTTTATTCTTCTGCAAGAGAGTATTGTCTATGGAAGAATTGTCATTAATTAACAGATACAGTGGAAGGGCATACTAACTATGATATTTGGGATTGTGGTCTCATTGTTTGTTCTTCTGCAAGAGAGAATTTTCTAGGGAAGCACTGTCTTTAATTAACAGATGCACTGGAAAGGCATACTAAACTAAGATACATGGGATTGTGGTCTCATTGTTTATTCTTCTGCAAGAGAGTATTGTCTATGGAAGAATTGTCATTAATTAACAGATACACTGGAAGGGCATACTAAACTATGACATATGGGATTGTGGTCTCATTGTTTATTCTTCTGCAAGAGAGAATTGTCTACGGAAGCATTGTCATTAATTAACAGATACACTGGAAGGGCATACTAACTAAGATACATGGCATTGTGATCTGATTGTTTATTCTTCTGCAAGAGGGAATTGTCTAGGGAAGCATTGTCATTAATTAACAGATGCACTGGAAGGGCATACTAACTATGATACATGGGATTGTGGTCTCATTGTTTATTTTTATGAAAAAGAAATTGTCTATGGAAGCATTGTCATTAATTAACAGATGCACTGGAAAGGCATACTAAACTATGATACATGGATTGTGGTCTCATTGTTTATTCTTCTGCAAGTGAGAATTGTCTATGGAAGAATTGTCATTAATTAACAGATGCACTAGAAGGGCATACTAAACTATGATATATGGGATTGTGGTCTCATTGTTTATTCTTCTGCAAGAGAGAATTGTCTATGGAAGAATTGTAATTAATTAACAGATACACTGGAAGGGCATACTAACTATGATATTTGGGATTGTGGTCTCATTGTTTGTTCTTCTGCAAGAGAGAATTGTCTATGGAAGCATTGTCATTAATTAACAGATGCACTGGAAGGGCATACTAAACTATGATATATGGGATTGTGGTCTCATTGTTTATTCTTCTGCAAGAGAGAATTGTCTATGGAAGAATTGTCATTAATTAACAGATACACTGGAAGGGCATACTAAACTATGACATATGGGATTGTGGTCTCATTGTTTATTCTTCTGCAAGAGAGAATTGTCTATGGAAGAATTGTCATTAATTAACAGATGCACTGGAAGGGCATACTAAACTATGACATATGGGATTGTGGTCTCATTGTTTATTCTTCTGCAAGAGAGAATTGTCTATGGAAGAATTGTCATTAATTAACAGATACACTGGAAGGGCATACTAAACTATGACATATGGGATTGTGGTCTCATTGTTTATTCTTCTGCAAGAGAGAATTGTATATGGAAGAATTGTCATTAATTAACAGATGCACTGGAAAGGCATGCTAAAGTAAGATACATGGGATTGTGGTCTCATTGTTTATTTTTTCTAATGTTATCTACGGAAGCATTGCCGTTCAATGGGAATATTAGAGTAACGTCTGCGTTGAAAACATTGTTTCAGGTTGTTGCGATTCACAGCTATGCAGCCGAAGACAATGACGAGTTGAGTTTCGAGAAAGGAGAAGTGATTGGCATCCTGCCGTTTGAGGAGTCATCTGAGGAACAGGTATGGTATGATATGGAGGAGGAACATGTATGGTATGTGGTTGAGGAAAAAGGTATGGGGAATAGTTGAGGAATAGGTATGGTATAGGAATAGACGTATTATATGGAAGAAGTACAAGTATGGTGAAAGGTGGAAAAACAGGTTACAAACAAATGAGGAGGAACACACACGGTTGCGAAATGTGGAACTGATAAATTTTATGGTATGTGGAGGAGAAATGGAAACATGGTTTATGTAGGAAGAAAGGCTGTTTTCAGTGAAACGAGTGAATTTTTTAGATTTGATTAGATTGGATTAGATTAGAATTGATTAGATTAGATTAGATGATGAGTGTTCACAGGCAGTTGAGATGGTTAAGTGTGGAGTCACTGGTTTATTTCATGTAAATTATTATCAGTTGGAAATCAATGACTGATCTAATAATAATAAGAGGTTAATATACGTAAACAATTGTGCATGTAAGGATATTGTTGTTGAGATTATTGTTTGTATTGTTGTTGTTGTTGTGACAGGACGAAGGTTGGCTGTTTGGGGTGAAATCTTCGACTGGGGAGAAGGGCGTCTTTCCAATGAATTTTACAAGCAAGGTCTAGATGATGATGAGGGTCTGTGCAGCTGAACTTAGAAAAGTGGAAGAGGAAGAGGGAGCCAGTGCAGTTGGCTCTTCCAGACTATCGTCTTTTTCACTATCTGCCTGCATTTCTCCCACTCAAAACATTGCCAGATGTAATGCCCATCAATGTTGCCAGACTTTCCTTGCAAAAGAGTAGACTTACAAAAGTGTCAATTTTAATGTCTGACATTTGTTTGTAAAGTCAATGAATCACTGCTGCTTTGGAAAATGCTTTAAAGTTGTCCTTGTTGGAAATTGGATCTATGCTGAGACGTCCTTTTCAATTAATTTTCGTTTTTTTACCAGTGGTTAAGACCAACATTGGTTAAGGCCAACATTGGTTGAGGCCAACATTGGTTTAGGCCAACAGTAGTTAAGGCCAACATTGGTTAATCATGTTAGACCAAAAGATTTTGATTAAATTGTCGGCTGAAAGATGTGAGAATTCTAGGAATATTTATTGAGCTTCTCATCAAATTTTTCTGTCAGTCATCAAAGATTCAAAATATATACTTGAGGACTAAAGTGAAGATGATTGGCATCAATGAGAATAAATATTGTCCTCTTTTCTATGGAAAAATCCAAGAATTAAGAGTGAAATCAAAAATCAAATTATTTCAAATCCGAATGTTCATGTGGATCCTAAAGGAAAGTTGAAAACAGCATTTAGATGTTGAATACGAATGTTTGTCGAATGGAAACCACAATTAAATTCTTACGTCAGAAACGATTTTTATTTAATGTTATTTATGATGAAAATACTGCACCTGGTTTTTTCTAGCAATTTCAGTCAGTCCTGATTTGGTTTTGTGACTAATCGTTTTTGGTCAGTGCAATGGTTCTGCTTCACTTAATTATTCCTTTGTTTTTGACATCTACAGTTTGCCAGTTCATTCAATGTCAACGTCATGATTCATATTGTCGATAAGTTATTTACAAAGTCATTTGTGTTTTATGTGAATGTTTTCAAATGATGTCTGCAGATGAATTAATTAGACGAGAAATTGACGGTTGAAGAAGAGAGAAATGACGATTGCTTGTTTCTAATGATTTCTCATTATGATGGTTGTTTCTTGTTTCTTTGTTTTTGCATTGTTATCCTGTCAGATAAACCATTAAGTTCTGGTTGAAGATCATTGAAAGTGGAATGAATAATTACAGATATTATTATTTCAACTGAAAAATCACAGATATTCTTCTCTTTCTATTTCTTCCACTTCTAAGCATCATTATTTTGGGTCACTTTTTCATCTTAGAGTTTCTGTTTCTCACTTTCAGCTTCATTTTCATTCGGATTTCGGTGATTTTTGTCCGTTGTTGTTATTGTTGTTGTGTAACCCTCTGATTTGATTGTTGATACAGTCAGGGCGTGTGCGTGCGTGTGTGTGCGTGCGTCTGTGTGGGCGTGCGTCTGTGTTCGTCAAAGTTCGTGTGTGTTGGCATTGAGTATTCTTGAAGTGGCTTACTACCAACCGACGACGACGCTATAGAAGTTGTCTTCGTACTTACAGTTATTATATATATGAGGAAGTCGTTTTCGAGTGAAGACTTATTGTTCTTAAGGTGCTAATTGTTGTTTCAGGTGGTTGTTACTGTGGTGCTAAATAGTATTTTTAAATGGTTGCCAAGAATACATGTTGTGGCTTTAATTGAGACATTTGCTCATTTGAACTGATATAAATAATGTTTGTAAAGTCGTTTTAATCGATCCATATTTTTTATCCGCTAATTCCTCTCTTGATGCAGAAGCTTCTTCTTAATTATTATTTTTCTAAGCTTTCGCCTGACGTTAAATTGTATATTATCATCTCAATTAATTATTTCTACTATATGATAAACGTTTATTGAAACATTGCTTTGACATTGTGCTTCAGCTGTAGTAGAACTGTACAGTAGAACTGTACAACTGTACAGTAGAAGTGTACAACTGTACAGTAGAAGTGTACAACTGTACATTGCTTCATCCTCCGAACGTGAACAGACCTCATTCCGTTTTTTAGTCACTTATAATATAGTCAGAGTCTAGTTTTGAATATGCCTTCTCCTCCTCAGTGTAATTTTGCTGTCTTTGTTGACTTTGACTTCTTAGGATTTTGCAATTAGTAAGTAAGTAGAGTAGGGAAATCGGTTCCAGGAGTCTGTCTCTCCCTTCCAAAGTCTAATTAATTAGTGTTCGCTTTTATTCTGGAATTTATTGTCCAAATAAATGTCACTAAATAAATTGTCTAAATAAATGTCAAATTAATTTTTTTGGCTGAGATGTGAATGACGCTGTAAGTTGAGAAACACGGTTTATGTTGGCAGTTCTGCTTCAACTGTATAAAATGTTGCTGTGTGTGTGTGTGCGTGTGAGTATGTGCGTGCGTGCGTGTGTATGAGTGTGTGCGCGTGTGAGTATGTGCGTGCGTGCGTGTGTATGAGTGTGTGCGCGTGTGAGTATGTGCGTGCGTGCGTGTGTATGAGTGTGTGTGTGTGCGTGTGAGTATGTGCGTGTGTGTGTGTGTATGAGTGTGTGTGTGCGTGTGTGTGTGTGCGTGCGAGTATGTGCGTGCGTGTGTGTGTATGAGTGTGAGTGTGCGTGTGTGTGTGTGTGTGTGTATGAGTGTGTGTGAGTGCGTGCGTGTTAAACGGTGAGAAGAAATGCTTTGAGATGCTGCTTTATTTTCGTCTAGTTATGATGATAAATATAGGGTTAGGGTGAATAGGATCTATAGTGAGTGACGACAGAATGGGGATAGGCCTAATTATAATAGGGTCTAGTGTTGATCAGGTTAGTGCATGGGGTTAAAGTCTTCCTCTCCTATGAAAGGTTGACTGGTTTCTTGTAAAAAAAACCAAAGCTATCATGTAGGCCCTATTTATTCATGCGGCAGTAGAGTCAGTTCTACTTTTGACGTTTACAAAATGTTATGGTCAATGGTCACTTATAACGAAAGCCCATGGCCTCACGAGCACAGGGGCAAGAGGGGGCACTTGCCACGCCCTTGAAAACCGACACCTATATTTTAACTACCGGTAGGTCCCACTACTTTTTGCATTTAAAAAGTTTTCTTCGCACTAAGACAGTGGGTCTAATATTACTAACGATACGACAAGGCCTACATTTAAAAACCTCTTCTATGAAAAATCCCGTTTTCTTAATTTCTTGATTTAGGCCTAAATTATTTTAACTCTACAAAATGTAACGATGACCAATTTACCATAGATGTAAAAAACGACGGAAACGGAATAAAAAAAACGGGGGAAAACATCGTTTTATTCGAAAAAATAAAAAACCACAAAAAACGAAGTGTAAAATAATTTGACTTTTTACATCTTAAAATGCATTTTAAACTTAAAACTTTTGTTTACTTTCTACATGTATCTCTTAAATGATGACGTTAAACAATATTATTAAATAATGAAATCAATTATAATTTACCCCATTATTTTCGAAGGTTAGGCTACAGCATTGGATATAATTTTAATGATGCGCTCGCTGACGTCTTGTAGACTAAGCAGTGATGTAGTCGAGTCCACCTGGGCCGAGTCCGAGTCCTGCTAGGCCGAGTCCGAGTCGAGTCCGAGTCCAAAGAAGTTCGAGTCCGAGTCCAAAGAAGTTCGAGTCAGAGTCCGAGTCACTAAGGATCGAGTCCGAGTCCGAGTCCAGTAACATCAAGATCCACTCAACATAATGACATAGAAAAAATATCAACACTAATTATGCTAATGGTATTTTAAGTGTAATTTATCAGAATTGAACTTTAAAAATACTGAATTAGATAACGTTTTTTGGTAATCTGGCGCAATGAAATGGATACAAATATCCTTCCACTGACAAAACACAATTAAGTTCAACAGCACATCTTGTGAAGTCTCTTATTTTGAGATTTGGGGCCAAAAACTGCCACCCATCAGCAATGCCTCTAGGCCTACTCTAGTAAATGTTCGGAATCTGTGGTTTTGGGAAATGGCGTCTATTCACTGTGATAATATCAGCTACTCCAATACCCCCAACGCAGACCAACTAAGTGCTACGACCTTGCCTGCACGTTGCAATCCTCCAATTATGTATAGTAGCCTACCGTATCTGATCTATTAATGGAGATGTAGGCCTAAGTAGGCCTAAACCTCTGTGCCCGATTCCAAGATGAGAGAAGTTCTAATAGCCACCAGCCACAAGTAGCCAGTAGACACCTCCAACCTCCTATCCTCATCTGTCTTACGGTCTTACCATAAACATTTCGATAGACTAGAAGTCTATGTTCGATCAGATCAGCATATTAATGCCAAGTCAATTGAGGTGTCAAAATATTACATGTAAACTCGATATAGACCTTTGCATGCCATGAATGCCTGGTATTGTTTGTGCAGGCCTATATGTAAGCTTATTATAAGCTCATGTTAAAATATTTCAACTAGCCCCTCCCGTAACCCAACACCGACTATACATCAAATAAACCTGTAATTACCTTCCCTCGCCTATATTCAGCCGTGCCCAGCCATCCGTGACATAATTTCAATGTCATGTTGTTTCATTACGAACTTAAACCCGCAGGCTACAAGGGTTCCTTTGTTTGAGTTGAGTCACTTGATTGATCAAGAGAGCAGACGAAATGTCTTAATTGGTTGTGGCAATACAAAATGGCCTGTTCCACGGAGAATTCGTGACTCGGAAACCGAGTCACCGAGTCAAATTTCGAGTCCAGGGCTTCGAGTCCGAGTCCAAGTCCGAGTCCTGACAGCCCGAGTCCGAGTCCGAGTCCGCAGAAAATCGGTCTCGAGTCGGACTCGAGTCTTTTGCCGGACTCGAGTCCTACATCACTGAGACTAAGGGTAGCCTACTGTAATCTATGCCATGCAGGCCTACATAGGCAGTGCGTGTGGGCTTATAAGGCAAACATTGTGGTTGCTCCGTATGGAGATCAAATGGAATAGATAAATGAAGTCCTTCGAATTGCCTATATTCTCACAGCCTGCCAAGCTGCTATAGTGAACAAGTCAGTGTAATGCAAGAACGACGGTTGTAATTACTATGCTGTGAGAATTGGTGTGTCGCGACCCACCAATTCTTCGCGACACACCAGTGACACACCACTTTTACGCGATACACCTCCGATATAAAGTAGGCCTATAGGATCAAGCAAGATGTCGTCGTCGTCGTTCAAAAACAAATCGTCGTCTGCACCGAAGAAACTGAAGAAGAAGAGGAAGAAGAAGAAGAAGAAGAAGAAGAAGAAGAAGAAGAAGAAGAAGAAGAAGAAAAAGAAGAAGAAGAAGAAGAAGAAGAAGAAACTGAAGAAGAAGAGGAAGAAAAAGAAGAAGAAGAAGAGAAAGAAGAAGAAGAAGAGGAGGAGGGGAGGGAAGGAGGAGGGGAGGAGGAGGAGGAGGAGGAAGAAGAAGTGGAAGAGGAAGAAGAAGTGGAGGAAGAAGAAGTGGAAGAAGAAGAAGAAGATGATGATGAAGAAGAAGAAGTGGAAGAAGAAGAAGATGATGAAGAAGAAGAAGTGGAAGAAGAAGAAGAGGAAGAGGAGGAGGAAGAAGTGGAAGACAGTGAATTTCGCCGTTTTATCTAACCAGACTTCTTCAAGTTCTCCCTTCACGCTTCGTCTCCTACAGCAGCAGCTGTACAGCTCTAACAGTTGGAGTCGTTTTCTACGATCGAAGAATGGCCACACACACACACACACACACACACACACACACACACACACACACACACACACACACACACACACACACACACACACACACACACACACACACACACACACACACACACACACCCCACCCATAATTTATAGAATTAGATGTTGTTCAATGAGTCTATAGTACTGCAGCAGCGGCGGCAGTCAATCCTTTCTTTCTACTTAATCCGAGTCAGCTTACGTGCATAATTTTATGTCTGGCCGAATCGTATATATATGCTAATAGTTATTATAGGAGTAGGAAATACACTAATACGTTGAGAGAGCATAATAATTATTCATTTCTGCTTTGTCTCTTTCTTCATCTCTCTACGTATGTCTATCTGTCTGCTTAACTGTCTTCAAGTTTCAAGTTTTTATTGATCCATCAACATACACGATGTTATGATCACATAATATGATAGCAAAAGTACATGTAGGCTATGCATGGCTTACACAGTAATGCAATGCGGAAATTTAATAAGAAATTCAAAGAAGTCAGCCAGCAGATAGGCCTATATCAAGCTAAAAGCAATCATAGCAGAGGATGTCACATAGAGTGATTAGGAACAACAGGCCCACCATAGCTACCACGTCTTTCGAACTCGAAAATGTTGCAAATTGGGCTCATACATGCAATCTTAAACTCACCAACAGTTTCAAATTTTTATTGATCCATCAACATACACGATATTATGATCACATAATATGATAGCAAAATTACATGTATGCATGGCTTACACAGTAATGCAATGCGGAAATTTAATAAGAAATTCAAATAAGTCAGCCAGCAGATAATACATCAAGCTAAAAGCAATCATAGCAGAGTTCTTCAAACTATTCACTTAATAATCTACTTTACTACTTACCATGCAAGACTTAACGTAGTGGTGCAGACGCTACTGTAGCCTAGTGTTAAACATAATTAAGCGCAACTCAACAACCGATTAATCACTTTCCATGTTAATACACACAAAATAATAATATTATTATTATTACGTCTCTTCCGCCGACGCAACAAAAACTTCTCATTATATTATTTTGTCGTTCGTCTTAATATGATAATTTATTATTATTGGACGAAGGAAAAATTAGATCCACAGCTTCTGCAGGGTGGGTTGGGGTTGGTTGGGGTGGGTTGGAGTTGGTTGGGGTGGGTTGGAGTTGGTTGGGGTGGGTTGGGGTTGGTTGGGGTGGGTTGGAATTGGTTGGGGTGAGTTGGGGTTGGTTGGGGGATTGGGGGTGGGTCGAGGGTTGGGGTTGGGGTGTCTTAGAAGCAATGCAAAGATATTCAGCTAATAACAAAGTGATTCGTAATAAATAATATTCTAACGCAAAAATGTGTCGACCGTTACGAAGTGGCTTTCTCTAGTGAAGGTGGTCGTTCCCATGAGACGACGGGCTATGGTTTTTATTTTTATTGATCAATTTTTACAGAAAAGGAAATTCGTTTTCACACGACGCAGATTTTAAACTGTGAGTCACATGAGTCACATGTATCATGAGTCACATGTATCATGAGTCACATGTATCAACATGTATCACACTTAAACAATCATGTATCACAATTAAACAATCATGTATCACCATGGGCGGAGTTTATCAGGGGCTAGGGAGAGCTAAGCCCCCCCCCCCCCAAGAAGGCCCAGATTCAACTTTTTTACCATGAAAATGGTATCCTTTTTCGGGATTAGCCCCCCTAAGAAGACCCAGACTCGGGGTTAGCCCTCCCAAGAACGGAAACCAAACTCCGCCCATGTGTATCACAATTAAACAATCATGCGATTAGTGAGAATAATTATCCAAAGGATCGCATTCCGAATCATGGTGGATTGAGCAACATGCGAGAAAAAGGAGGCAACACGACAGACAGACAGACAGACAGACAGACAGACAGACAGACAGACAGACAGACAGACAGACAGACAGACAGACAGACAGACAGACAGACAGACAGACAGACAGACAGACAGACAGACAGACAGACAGACAGACAGACAGACAGACAGACAGACAGACAGACAGACAGACAGACAGACAGACAGTTTTCTCTGACGTGGTTCTTCCGTTAATATTTCGCATAAATTAGAATTTATCTTTTGGCTTCTACAGCGTCGTCCGTATGTTCCCCGTTCGTCCGTTCGTCCGTGCGTCCGTGCGTCCGTGCGTCCGTGCGTCCGTGCGTGCGTCACTGGAGTTATCCACCGTAGCCACTGTAGAGGTCTTCGAGGGTGACTCCTACGCAGACTCCCATTGGCCGAGGACATTTGCAGAAGTCTTCCTTGTAGCAGCAGAAGATGTGTTGATTCGGTGAAGGAAAGTAGTAGATGGGGCAGTTGAGGAGCTGCTGTCTCCGATGGGGCCCTGCCAGCTTGGGACCCTCCAACCTGCGACTGGGGTCCCGGTCACCTCGGGGGTCGGGATGCGACTCCGCTGCCGTCGCTGCCATCACTCGTCCTTCCGTCTCCTCCTCGTTCTGCTGCTTCTGTAGACGACGAATGACAGAGAAGCTAAAGTCATCGTCAGCAGAAGAATAACGACGACGACGACGACGACCAGCCTTAGCTGGTGTTGTTGTTGCTGTTGTTGATGGAGTTGCTGATGTTGCTGGTGTTGCTGGAGTGGCTGGAGTTGCTGGTGGTGCCGCTGGTGTTGCTGTTGTTGCTGTTGTTGCTGGAGTTGCTGATGTTGCTGGTGTTGCTGGAGTGGCTGGAGTTGCTGGTGGTGCCGCTGGTGGTGCTGCTGTTGTTGCTGTTGTTGCTGGAGTTGCTGGAGTTGCTGGTGGTGCTGCTGGTGTTGCTGTTGTTGCTGTTGTTGCTGGAGTTGCTGGTGTTGCTGGAGTGGCTGGAGTTGCTGGTGGTGCCGCTGGTGTTGCTGCTGTTGTTGCTGTTGTTGCTGGAGTTGCTGGAGTTGCTGGTGGTGCTGCTGGTGTTGCTGTTGTTGCTGTTGTTGCTGGAGTTGCTGGTGTTGCTGGAGTGGCTGGAGTTGCTGGTGGTGCCGCTGGTGTTGCTGTTGTTGCTGTTGTTGCTGGAGTTGCTGGTGTTGCTGGAGTGGCTGGAGTTGCTGGTGGTGCCGCTGGTGTTGCTGTTGTTGCTGTTGTTGCTGGAGTTGCTGGAGTCGCTGGTGGTGCTGCTGGTGTTGCTGGTGTTGCTAGTGTTGCTGGTGTTGCTTTTGTTGCTGGTGTTGCTGTTGTCGCTGTTGTTGCTGAAGTTGCTGGAGTTGCTGGAGTTGCTTTTGTTGTTGATGTTGCTGGTGTTGCTGGTGTTGCTGGAGTTGCTGGAGTTGCTGGTGGTGCTGCTGGTGTTGCTGGTGTTGCTGGTGTTGCTGGTGTTGCTGATGTTGCTGGTGTTGCTGGTGTTGCTGATGTTGCTGTTGTTGCTGGAGTTGCTGGAGTTGCTGGAGTTGCTGGTGGTGCTGCTGGTGTTGCTGGTGTTGCTGGTGTTGCTGTTGTTGCTGGTGTTGCTGGTGTTGCTGATGTTGCTGGTGTTGCTGGGGTTGCTGGAGTTGCTGGAGTTGCTGGTGGTGCTGCTGGTGTTGCTGGTGTTGCTGGTGTTGCTGATGTTGCTGTTGTTGCTGGAGTTGCTGGAGTTGCTGGAGTTGCTGGTGGTGCTGTTGGTGTTGCTGGTGTTGCTGGTGTTGCTGTTGTTGCTGGTGTTGCTGTTGTTGCTGGTGTTGCTGGTGTTGCTGGAGTTGCTGGAGTTGCTGAAGTTGATGGAGTTGCTGGAGTTGCTGGAGTTGCTGGAGTTGCTGGTGGTGCTGCTGGTGTTGCTGGTGTTGCTTTTGTTGCTGGTGTTGCTGTTGTTGCTAGTGTTGCTGGAGTTGCTGGAGTTGCTGGAGTTGCTGAAATTGCTGGAGTTGCTGGAGTTGCTGGAGTTGCTGGTGGTGCTGCTGGTGTTGCTGTTGTTGCTGTTGTTGCTGGTGTTGCTGGAGTTGCTGGAGTTGCTGGAGTTGCTGGTGGTGCTGCTGGTGTTGCTGTTGTTGCTGTTGTTGCTGGAGTTGCTGGAGTCGCTGGAGTTGCTGGAGTTGCTGCTGGTGTTGCTGGTGTTGCTGGTGTTGCTGGTGTTGCTGGTGTTGCTGTTGTTGCTGGTGTTGCTGCTCTTGCTGCTCTTGCTGCTCTTGCTTTTGTTGCTGGTGTTGCTATTGTTGCTGGTGTTGCTGAAGTTGCTGGAGTTGCTGGAGTTGCAGGAGTTGCTGGTGCTGCTGCTGGTGTTGCTGTTGTTGCTGTTGTTGCTGGAGTTGCTGGAGTTGCTGGAGTTGCTGGAGTTGCTGGTGGTGCTGCTGGTGTTGCTGTTGTTGCTGTTGTTGCTGTTGTTGCTGTTGGTGCTGGAGTTGCTGGAGTTGCTGGAGTTGCTGGTGGTGCTGCTGGTGTTGCTGTTGTTGCTGTTGTTGCTGTTGTTGCTGGAGTTGCTGGAGTTGCTGGTGGTGCTGCTGGTGTTGCTTTTGTTGCTGTTGTTGCTGTTGTTGCTGGTGTTGCTGGAGTTGCTGAAGTTGCTGGAGTTGCTGAAGCTGCTGGAGTTGCTGGAGTTGCTGGAGTTGCTGGTGGTGCTGCTGGTGTTGCTGTTGTTGCTGTTGTTGCTGGTGTTGCTGGAGTTGCTGGAGTTGCTGGTGTTGCTGGTGTTGCTTTTGTTGCTGGTGTTGCTGGTGTTGCTTTTGTTGCTGGTGTTGCTGGTGTTGCTTTTGTTGCTGGAGTTGCTGGTGGTGCTGCTGGTGTTGCTGGTGTTGCTGGTGTTGCTTTTGTTGCTGGAGTTGCTGTTGTTGCTGGTGTTGCTGGTGTTGCTGTTGTTGCTGGAGTTGCTGGAGTTGCTGGTGGTGCTGCTGGAGTTGCTGGAGTTGCTGGAGTTGCTGGAGTTGCTGGTGTTGTTGCTGTTGTTGCTGGAGTTGCTGGAGTTGCTGGTGGTGCTGCTGGTGTTGCTGGTGTTGCTGGTGTTGCTTTTGTTGCTGGTGTTGCTGCTGTTGCTGGAGTTGCTGGAGTTGCTGGTGGTGCTGGTGGTGTTGCTGGTGTTGCTGTTGTTGCTGGAGTTGCTGGAGTCGCTGGAGTTGCTGGAGTTGCTGGTGGTGTTGCTGGTGTTGCTGGTGTTGCTGGTGTTGCTGTTGTTGCTGGTGTTGCTGCTCTTGCTGCTCTTGCTGCTCTTGCTTTTGTTGCTGGTGTTGCTGTTGTTGCTGGTGTTGCTGGAGTTGCTGGAGTTGCTGGAGTTGCTGGTGGTGCTGCTGGTGTTGCTGTTGTTGCTGTTGTTGCTGGAGTTGCTGGAGTTGCTGGAGTTGCTGGAGTTGCTGGTGGTGCTGCTGGTGTTGCTGTTGTTGCTGTTGTTGCTGTTGTTGCTGTTGTTGCTGGAGTTGCTGGAGTTGCTGGAGTTGCTGGAGTTGCTGGTGGTGCTGCTGGTGTTGCTGGTGTTGCTTTTGTTGCTGGTGTTGCTGTTGTCAGCTAATTTAATCAGTGCACGCCGATTGTCGTACAGCGACGTAAGTAGGCCAGGTGCAAATTGCCGCGCGGCGTCTGCACAGGTGATTGTCTGGACAGCACGTGACGTCTAGACGAGCGTACGTTAATTGTACAAGAAGGGAGTGGAAGTGAAGAAGGAGAGTTGCGTGTTGAGAGCCGTTGAGATAGGCTGTAAGAGTTGTTGTTGAGTTGCGATAGAGTAGACTGATGAAGATAGTAGTCGTGTAGTTGTTATGATAACGCAAGTGTAGTCATTGTTGTGTTGTTGCTGATCGTTTTACTTTATATCGGATTTTGGAGTATAATAAGAAGAGTTAAACACGTCGTCGTTGTTGGTTAACAAAACAGTGAAAGACTGTAGATTCTTTAACCTAGCCATTTAGCTAATGAAACAGTTATCTAGGGATAGGCCTACGCTACCACGAACTTATACGAAGAAGCTTCCGAAGAGACTGAAGGTCACACGTAGAGAAGAAGAGGGAAAAGACTTGTGACATTTGGTGGCAGCGGTGGGATAACGATCCAAGTTTCAGGATAACGATCCAAGTTGCAGGAGAACGATCGTAGTTACGAACGGAGGGATTCTATTCAATCAACAGACGTTGTGGAGGAACGGACGCTGTGAATTTATCGAGGAGCCGAGCACACGGGAGAAGCAACGATACATCGAGCATCCGTACGTCAGTGAGAAACGACAACACAACGACTACGAGGTAGAAAAACTTGCTTGTCTATTGAAGTTTGCTTAAAGAATTGAAGTCAGTCAATTGCAAACATTTGAAGAGTAGCTTACTATTTCTCGACTAGCATCAGTAAAGTAAAGAAGTAAGATGGAGAAACTTACAGAGCAAAAGCAAGCGGCTATTAAGAAGATGGCTTCCGAAAGAATAATAAAATTATTAATCGAAGCAGGTTTAGATGCAGAAGAAGTCGGACAGATGTCGAGGGAAAGTTTGATGAGAAATTTAGCCGAGGTTTGGGCTAAGAAAGAAGAAGAAGAAGAAGGTGCTGTCGGAGGCGCTGCGGAGAAGCCAGTGGAGAAGCCACAGCCACCTATGTCTATAGAGGCGTTGCTACAACTCATGATGATGAGTAGACAGGAAGAGAAAGAACGTCGCCAAGAAGAGAAGGAGAAAGAAGAACAACGTAGACACGAGGAAAAGGAGAAAGAAGAGCGGCGCAGGCAAGAGGAAAAGGAGAAAGAAGAGCGGCGCAAGCAAGAGGAGAACGAGAAAGAAAAGCAGCGCAGACAAGAAAAGAAAGAACGTAAACAAGAGGAGAAAGAAAAAGCAGAAAAAGCAGATAGGCTGCGACAACAAGAGATAGAAAAAGCAGAAAGGATGAGACAGCAAGAGATAGATATACAGAAGCAGCAGTTCCAGATGCAATTAGAACAAATGAGAATAGATCGTGACGAAGCAGAACGACGAAGAATGGAGTTAATGATAGAATACGAAAAAGCAAGAAAAAGCGATGAAGAAATACGAAAACAGCAGATCGAAGACAAAAAGGCTCGTGAGGAAGAAAAGGAGAAGATGCGTTTACAAGAACTGGAGAGAGCAGAAGAAATTCGTCAGGAAGAATTGCAAGCTGAAAAAGACAATTTGGAAAAAGCAGAAAGAGAAAGAGAAGAGCAGATGCAGTTAGAACAAAAGAAACTTGCTATCAAGGAGGCTCAACTTAAAGAAATGGCCATTGAAAAAGAAGAACGCAGAAAGCAGTTAGAACTATTACAACAGAAGATAGAACAGGAAGAACTGCGGAGAATCGAAGATCAAGATCGACTGAAGAAGAGAGACGAAGATGATCGTAAGAGCCGAGAAGTGTCAGAACAGATTAGACTCAAAGAAAGTGAGACAATGGTGTCCAAGATTAAGAAGATAGGTGACGCAATGAAGCATGTGTTACCGAAGATGCCGTATGATATGATGGAAGTGCCATTATATTTTGAAACAGTTGAAAATGCATTCAATAGCTTCGCTGTGGAAAAGCAATATTGGGTGAAATTGTTGTTGCCATTGATGACCCCGAGAGCGCGAACGGTATTGAATCGATTGTCATTTGAGAATTTAGATAAATACGATGCAGTGAAAGAGCACTTGTTGAAGGAATTCAAGTTAACAGCTCGTGAGTACAGGTCCAGGTTTGCAGATGCCAAGAAGACAGCCGAAGAAACGTATACGATGTTCACGGCTAGGCTGAAGAACCTGTTGAATTATTATGTCCGAAGTAGACGAGTGGACAAAGACTACGAGAAGCTGTTTGATTTGTTAGTGGCGGATAAGCTGAAAGAATGTTTACCACCAGGTCCACTGCAGTTTGTCTTAGCAAAAGAGGGCACAGAATGCTTGGAAGCTAGTAATGTTGCAGATCTCGCAGATATACATGTAAACAATCGGATTGGTGTGATGTTCCAAGACAAACCGAAATTTGAAGCATGGGACAATAGTCCAAAGCAACCCAAGTGGAACAAGGATAGCAAAGACACCGGAAGCCAAGCCAAGAGTAATGATGCAAAGAAAGATGATTATTCTGGAAAGCAGTGGTCGCAAGATAAACAACAGTCAACGTGGGACAGACAAGCCTACAATCGAACTCCGCCGCTGGGACGCCCAACAGAAAGTAATGCATCTTACACGCCGTACAACAAGTGGGAGAACAAGGAGCAAAGAAGTTTTATCAAGAAGCGTTGCCACAATTGCAATTCTGATAAACACCTAATAAAACATTGCCAAGCACCAGGAGCGGCAAATCTGAGGAAGAACTTTAGCAGAAGTGCAGAAAATCTTCGAGTAAACCAGATACAAGTGATAAATGCACCTCCTGGTTGGGAAGAACAATGCAACCAAGAAACAGAAGTAAAGTCAGTGATGAAGTGTACGCCGCAGTTCACCATACTGAAAGAAGCGATAAAGACTACTTCCATTGCAGAAAGTTGTCGAGAAACAAAAAGTAAAGAGGAGTGTCAACGCATAAAGAAGATATCGTTGCAGCATGTAAATGTGGAGATACGTGGGACTGATGGGCAGCCTGTGCAAGTCGAGGCGTTGATTGACTCGGGGACCGAGATACCAGTAATCAACGAGGAACTACTGAAAGGAACGACAGTAGAAGAAATCGGCAGAGTTCATTTGCAATGTGTAGCTGGAGAGCCGATTCCAGCTAAGTTGGTGAAAATCGAAGTGCGGATGAGCAGTCGTAACGAAGGAGCAGCTACAGAGGACAGGACAATAAATATCGCGCCATATTTAACTTTAGTGTGTGCCAGCATTTCAGCAGAACTGTGTAAAGAAAATCCAGAAAAGTTCCTGCTACATCCAGAGATAATTGCAGAACTGAAAGAGGTTCCACCAATCAGTATATTGCAAGGAGAGCTACAAGCGAATGTGACTACAAGAGCACAAAGTCGGAGAGCAGAAGTCGAAGACGGAGAAGATGAAACGATAAACGAAAGTTCGCAAGAAGATGACACGGAAAGCGAAGATGAACTCAGCATCCAAGATGACGAAAGAACAACATCTGAGAACAATGAAACTGAAGAAGAGATGGCTGCATGTGAACGAAATGATAGTGAAGATTCCGGAAGCGACGCTGAACTGGAGACAAGTATGAGGGACTTGTTCACAGAGAATTCGAACGATGAAAGACAGCTGGAAGATGCGAAGAAATTCGAGGAGCAGCAGAGAAATGACGAGTCACTGAAATCGTGGTGGAGGATCGCTGAAGACCAAGGATCAGAGTTTATCGTGGTGAATGGATTGCTGTATAAGAAGCATCAAATGCTGGATCAGCTTGTGTATCAGTTGGTGTTACCGAAAGAGAGAAGAATTCAAGTAATGGAATTAGCTCACGAGTCAGTATTTGGCGGACACTTGGGAGAAGAGAAGACACGAGAGAGAATCAAGTTGTCCTTTGTCTGGCCAAAGATGCGTCGAGACGTGGTGAAATTTTGTAAGTCCTGTGAGAAGTGTCAGCTGAAGGCACGAAGTTTGGTGATGGATCGAGTGCCGATTACACCAATTCCAAGGGAAGATGTTCCATTCCGACGGATGACTATGGACGTGGTAGGCCCAATAGAACCGAAGTCAGCAGCTGGGCATAAGTATTGCTTGTGCATAGTGGATTCATGTACAAGATGGCCGACAATCTTTTTGCTGAAGTCATTGACTGCTAAGGCTGTGTGCGAAGCTTTGATGAAGCTTTTCATTGACGTGGGGGTGCCGTCTGTGATCACCAGCGACAGAGGCACGAATTTTACAGCCAGTCTTACAAGAGAATTTTTGAAATTGATGGGATGCTGTCCACGATTCGATTCACCGGGGCATCCAGAGGCAGCCGGATTAGTCGAGAGATGGAACCAGACGTTCAAGAAGATGGTACATCATGTCATTGTGGAAAATCCAAGACAGTGGCATAAAATCATTCCGTTTACCGTATGGGCATTAAGAGAAGTTCCTAACGCAACGACAGGAGTGGCACCATATCTGCTGGTGTATGGAAAAATGCCAAGAGGACCATTAACTATCTTAAAGGAAAGCTGGACCAAAGAAATAAATCTACCGCCAAACATTGGAGTACAACCAGCAAAGTACCTGAAGAACTTAAGAGCAGACATGGAGAAAGCTTTGATATTTGCTGAGAATTGTGCAGAGGAAAAGCAAAAACAATACGCCAGTCAATACAACAAGAGGGCCAAGGATAAAGAATTCGAACCAGGAGAAAACGTCATCGTCCTGTATCCAACGTCAACCAATAAATTGATCTCACGATGGCATGGTCCATGTACAGTGCTACAAAGAAGATCCAAGTATTCGTATCTGGTGGACATGAATGAAAACGGCCGACGAATCGTCCATGCCAACAAAATGAGGAAGTTCATCGCAAGAACATTATCGTGTGGTCTCATCGTGGAAGAGGACGACGAATTCGGATCAGTGGTAGAGCTACCATTGAAAGAAGACCATGCAGAGACGACACAGAAATCGCTGCAATTGGACTATGAACAGATCGGACATCTTACGAGCGAGCAACAGAAACAGCTACTGGATGTACTGAACCGATATGCAGACAGATTTTCGGACAAACCTGGATTATGTACATTGGTAGAACACGAAGTGGTGCTGAGACCAGACTTTCGAGAGAAGGAGTTCACGGCTTATCGAATACCATTGATATACCGCGCAGAAGTGGACAAACAAATACAAGAGATGCTGAAAGCAAACATCATTCAGCCGTCGTCGAGCAGAATGGCAAGTCCGCTGGTCATCGTCAAGAAGAAGGACGGATCCTTGAGACTCGCGTGCGACTACAGGTACGTGAATTCATATACTGAAAATTGTCGATACCCCATGCCGATCGTCAACGATGTGCTGAGCAAAGTCGGGAAATCCAAGTTTATTTCCGTCTTGGACTGTCGCAGTGCTTACTGGACTTGTCCGGTGAAGAAATCCGACCAATGGAAAACCGCATTCGTTACCCATAATGGACTGTACGAATTTACACGTGTCCCTTTTGGAATGATTAACTCTGGACGGACTTTTGTAAAAGCCATAAACATGATTTTGCAACCGATTGATGCATTTACTGAACCCTATGTTGATGACATTGCAGTCCATTCTGATGATTGGAACATTCATTTGAAACATTTAGAATTGTTTTTGAAACAAATAAGACTGCATAATGTAACTTTGAACTTGAAGAAATGTGTGTTTGGTAAGAGTGAGGTGAAATTCATCGGTCACCTCATTGGTTCAGGGAAGAAGATGATGAATCCAGATAGGATTGACAGTTTGATTAATTTAAAAAACCCTGAAACGAAGAAGCAAGTGAAGCAAATGTTAGGATTCTTTGGTTTCTACAGACAATTTATTTGTAATTTTGCTGAGATTGCTAAACCATTGACAGATTTAACTAGCAAGCAGACACCTGAGAACATTATTTGGACTCAGGACCACCAGAAATCTTTTGATTCTCTTAAAGAAATTGTTTTATCGAATGTTATTCTGTACATGTTCGAGGTTGGCAAACCATTTAATTTGTACTGTGATAGCAGTGATTTTGCTGTGGGGGCTGTGCTGTCACAAGTGGACGATGAGGGGATAGAACGTCCCGTTTCATTTATCAGCCAGAAGCTGACAGATACCCAGAGGAGATGGGCGACGATTGAGAAGGAAGCCTATGCAATCATATGGGCTTTAAACAAATTGAAAGAAATCATTATTGGTTCCAAGATTAATGTGTTCACTGATCATAATCCTTTAGTTTATTTGACTGAGTCAATGTCGAAGTCTGCTAAG
This sequence comes from Lumbricus rubellus, assembly GCA_945859605.1. Classification (NCBI taxonomy): domain Eukaryota; kingdom Metazoa; phylum Annelida; class Clitellata; order Crassiclitellata; family Lumbricidae; genus Lumbricus; species Lumbricus rubellus. The sequence continues at coordinate 32,598,339 of OX243827.1, forward strand.
TTAGTCAGATGGTCTTTATCATTGCAAAATTTTGACATTCTGTTGAACTATAAGAAAGGAAAGTTGAATGTAGTAGCAGACTGCTTATCGAGATTGTAGTATAAGGTATTTTGTGATTGCATTTAGTATAAGAATTGTTTGTATTTAGTTTAAGCATTATACGTTCGCTAATTTTTAAGATTAATTAGCTCTCTTCAAAAGAAAGGAAGGAGGTAATGTCAGCTAATTTAATCAGTGCACGCCGATTGTCGTACAGCGACGTAAGTAGGCCAGGTGCAAATTGCCGCGCGGCGTCTGCACAGGTGATTGTCTGGACAGCACGTGACGTCTAGACGAGCGTACGTTAATTGTACAAGAAGGGAGTGGAAGTGAAGAAGGAGAGTTGCGTGTTGAGAGCCGTTGAGATAGGCTGTAAGAGTTGTTGTTGAGTTGCGATAGAGTAGACTGATGAAGATAGTAGTCGTGTAGTTGTTATGATAACGCAAGTGTAGTCATTGTTGTGTTGTTGCTGATCGTTTTACTTTATATCGGATTTTGGAGTATAATAAGAAGAGTTAAACACGTCGTCGTTGTTGGTTAACAAAACAGTGAAAGACTGTAGATTCTTTAACCTAGCCATTTAGCTAATGAAACAGTTATCTAGGGATAGGCCTACGCTACCACGAACTTATACGAAGAAGCTTCCGAAGAGACTGAAGGTCACACGTAGAGAAGAAGAGGGAAAAGACTTGTGACAGCTGTTGTTGCTGGTGTTTCTGGAGTTGCTGAAGTTGCTGGAGTTGCTGATGCTGCTGGAGTTGCTGGAGTTGCTGGAGTTGCTGGTGGTGCTGCTGGTGTTGCTGTTGTTGCTGTTGTTGCTGGTGTTGCTGGAGTTGCTGGAGTTGCTGGTGGTGCTGCTGGTGTTGCTGTTGTTGCTGGAGTTGCTGGAGTTGCTGGAGTCGCTGGAGTTGCTGGAGTTGCTGGTGGTGCTGCTGGTGTTGCTGGTGTTGCTTTTGTTGCTGGTGTTGCTGGTGTTGCTTTTGTTGCTGGTGTTGCTGGTGTTGCTTTTGTTGCTGGTGTTGCTGGTGTTGCTGGTGTTGCTTTTGTTGCTGGTGTTGCTTTTGTTGCTGGTGTTGCTGGTGTTGCTGGTGTTGCTTTTGTTGCTGGAGTTGCTGGTGGTGCTGCTGGTGTTGCTGGTGTTGCTGGTGTTGCTTTTGTTGCTGGAGTTGCTGGTGTTGCTGGTGTTGCTGGTGTTGCTGTTGTTGCTGGAGTTGCTGGTGTTGCTGGTGTTGCTGGTGTTGCTTTTGTTGCTGGTGTTGCTGTTGTTGCTGGAGTTGCTGGAGTTGCTGGTGGTGCTGCTGGTGTTGCTGGTGTTGCTGGTGTTGCTGGTGTTGCTGGTGTTGCTGTTGTTGCTGGTGTTGCTGCTCTTGCTGCTCTTGCTGCTCTTGCATTTGTTGCTGGTGTTGCTGTTGTTGCTGGTGTTGCTGGAGTTGCTGGAGTTGCTGGAGTTGCTGGAGTTGCTGGTGCTGCTGTTGGTGTTGCTGTTGTTGCTGTTGTTGCTGGAGTTGCTGGAGTTGCTGGAGTTGCTGGTGGTGCTGCTGGTGTTGCTGTTGTTGCTGTTGTTGCTGTTGTTGCTGGAGTTGCTGAAGTTGCTGGAGTTGCTGATGCTGCTGGAGTTGCTGGAGTTGCTGGAGTTGCTGGTGGTGCTGCTGGTGTTGCTGTTGTTGCTGTTGTTGCTGGTGTTGCTGGAGTTGCTGGAGTTGCTGGAGTTGCTGGTGGTGCTGCTGGTGTTGCTGTTGTTGCTGGAGTTGCTGGAGTTGCTGGAGTCGCTGGAGTTGCTGGAGTTGCTGGTGGTGCTGCTGGTGTTGCTGGTGTTGCTTTTGTTGCTGGTGTTGCTGGTGTTGCCTTTGTTGCTGGTGTTGCTGGTGTTGCTTTTGTTGCTGGTGTTGCTGGTGTTGCTTTTGTTGCTGGAGTTGCTGGTGGTGCTGCTGGTGTTGCTGGTGTTGCTGGTGTTGCTTTTGTTGCTGGAGTTGCTGGTGTTGCTGGTGTTGCTGGTGTTGCTGTTGTTGCTGGAGTTGCTGGAGTTGCTGGTGGTGCTGCTGGAGTTGCTGGAGTTGCTGGAGTTGCTGGAGTTGCTGGTGTTGCTTTTGTTGCTGGAGTTGCTGGAGTTGCTGGTGGTGCTGCTGGTGTTGCTGTTGTTGCTGTTGTTGCTGGTGTTGCTGGTGTTGCTTTTGTTGCTTTTGTTGCTGGAGTTGCTGGTGTTGCTTTTGTTGCTGGTGTTGCTGGAGTTGCTTTTGTTGCTGGTGTTGCTTTTGTTGCTGGTGCTGAACTGACGTGCATCAGCTGCAGCAGGATGCAGCAGCAGATGATGCCGACGTTCATCTTCTTTCAATTGTTTATCTATCAATAGACGAAAATGAAGAAGACAAAAAGAACAAAAATAAATCATTGATTGTAAATGAAACAAAAATCGTCATCTGTTATTTTGTGCCACATGTAGCCATTCTGAGGTTTTGGGTTTCATCCGGTCTGACTGGTTACGGACTTAGGGTATTATTTTGATGTTCAACAGAGCCACATAATTATCAGGGTCTCTGCTGTACATTCTTTACACTACTGACCTAAACCTGGTTATTATTTCTTCTTCTATGGGGTTGGAGCGCATCAATTTTATGACGTTGACTGGCATACATGTATGCACAGGACCCAGAAATTCTCACGACACTGACTTGCTACTGGTTGTCATCCAACCGCCGCTGGCTAAACCCCAGAAAGACTCGGTTCAAAGAAGGCCTGTAACATCTGGTTTGGAAATCGCCGGCTGTAGGTATCGATATAGAGTCGATCTGCAGAAATAGACCACAACAGCATCGCGTTCCTGGCTTCACGTTTGCTAACACAACTCAATGTAGCACTGCGGCATTTAGGTTAATATTGTGATGAAAATTAATAATGTGACGGTGGAATGAGGATTAATTATTATTGACCCCTTCAGAAGACGACGTGAGGAAAACGTATATTATGTCGCATGAGATGATAATTATGCTTGTCTACAATGATCTTCGTCGTCAGACTTGTTTGGTGCATCTCTCGCCTACAACTGAAGCCACGCCACAACAGTACCACAGCTCTGATGCATGCGTTTCATACGAACCTGAGTTCACTGTGGCAGTGCTAGCTATCTACGCGGATTTAATCAGCTACAAAATGCCGCGGCTCGCCTGGTTTGCGGCATAGCCTAGTAAGTTCAGACACATAGGCTAGCATAGCAAACTTTATAAATATGGGAGGAATTGCAGTCTGGCTGCCTATGCAAAAACGCATTCAGTTCAAGATTCCAATGCTCATGCGTAATTTCCCAGCAGGCAAAGCTCCGATTTATCGTAGGGAGCTTTGTGTGTTAGTGATTATTCGTTACAGGCCGTAGACATTCCTTCACTCCGCCATGCAGCAGGATGAACAGGTAATTGTACATAGCCTAGATCTATTATGCAGTGTTGTACAGTAACGAAGTAAAAGTAACGCGTTACTGTACTTAAGTAAAAGTTTGAGTACTTTCACATGTAATGAAGTATCTAAAAAATTCAATACTTTTACTTTCAACGAAGTAAAATTAGACTCATATTTCAGTACTTTTACTTCGTTACAATTTATGTGACACTCGTTACAATGTTCGTTACTTTAAAGCGCTAATTAATTAACATTTCGTTACGCTAAGCTATGACAACTTATTCAAATTTGCATGCCTAAAAATAGATTTTCGACGGGTGGTGCACGCTGGATGCATTGCCATTTCTGCAGCAGAACGACTCTTCAGCTGTGCATTGTGCTAACAATGAATCTGAAGCGTGCGTAACAGACACAACGATAAGTGCCATTTCGAGAATTTAGTATTTTTGAAGGCCAGTAATCGATTGAGTTAGGCTTGTAGAAAGACTCGGTACTTCAGTGTTTAATCTAGACGTCTCTGGGGGGGAGGAAAGTTCCCCCCAGGATTGACATTTCCTCCCCAGAAAATTTGACAAAATGATATTGTTACTATTTTCATCGTTGTTTTATATGAAGTGTTATAATATACCGTGATGTTATTTACTATTATATGATTATTATTTATTATTTACTATTATTATATATGATACTATCATGTTGCAATTAGTATAACTTACTGTATATATTTGTCTAAACACTATTTTTGCACAACTAAAAACAGATGTGACGTCCCCACCAGAAAATTTGACAAAATGCTTATAGTTTTAGTTGCTGTTTACATCATCGTATTACGTGAATTGTTATAATATACTGTAATATTATTTATTATTATATGGTCAGTGGTTATAATGTTATTATTTACTATTATAATATATGACACAATCCTGTTAAAATGAGAATAACTTACTGCTAATATTTGTACAAATACTACTTTTGTGCAACTGAATGGCTTCTCAAAAGTGGTATCCTTCAAATTTTAAACTGTAGGCCTAAAATTTCAAAATGTTTGGTCCTATTATTTGAACACATATATAGTAAAACCTAAAAACAACATCATTACTACACATGGTTTCTTGAATTTGGCACTGGTAGTTTATTAGTTCTTGGTTGGTTTGTGTACCATTAAATATGATTTCAGAAAGTATGTCCTGGTCTGCAATTCAGGACCATCTTGGGAAACAGGGTTAAACTGATATAGTGCTGAAAAGTCAGCTTATATAGGCTACTATTATATTCATGTCTGCTTTTATTCATTAGAATAACTCAGCAACAGGAGAACTGAGCTTGCTGAACTCGATAGGCTATATAAAGATATTTTTATTGTAATAATATTATAATCATATAGATCTATTATATTAGATCCTAAAACACTTTTTTTTATCAGTACTGAATAGTCTAATGGAATTATTTTGCTAAAATGGCACCTTAAAAGAGGAGGCCTACCACTACAGTGTGGAAATACCCTCCCCCCAAAATATTTGTTAAGTGTTGCTTATATTTATTGAAGTCCACTCTTATAAGCACTGAAAAGTGTACAGGCAGTTTGTTAAGATGACACCTTAAAATGCTGCCATTGCAATGTGGAATTTCAAAAAGTTTCTGATGGGGCTCTGAAAAAGTACAGGTATTTTGTTAAGATGACACCCTAAAATGCTGCCATTGCAATGTGGAAATTCAAAAAGTTTCTGATGGGGCTCTGAAAAAGTGCAGGTATTTTGTTAAGATGGCACCTTAAAATGCTACCATTGCAATGTGGAATTTCAAAAAGTTTCTGATGGGGCTCTGAAAAAGTACAGGTATTTTGTTAAGATGGTACCTTAAAATGCTACCATTGCAATGTGGAAATTCAAAAAGTTTCTGATGGGGAGGGGCACATCCCCCTCCCCATACCCCTCCCCCTGCGGGTCTCGGCGCTACGCGCCTCACAAGCGTCCTTCGGACGCTCGATTGTCTCCCCCCCCCCCGAAACCTGAATTCCCCCCAGCGGGCGGAGACTAGATTAAACACTGTCGGTACTTTTACTTTTTACTTAAAAAGTATTATTTGAAGGGGGCTACTTTTTACTTTTACTTAAGTAAAAAAAATCATGAGTACTTTTACTTTTAAAATCCATTTTACTTTTACTTTTCCTTAAGTACATTTGCCCGATACTTTCAACAACACTGCTATTATGGCTCGAACTTCAAGAGTGCTGCTGCATAGAAGCTTTGCTATGGTCGGTCCTCCATCTTTCTCGAAGAAGCAGTATCTGTAATGAACTTCTTTGTTTTTCTGTGCTCCTTTTCCGCAAGCGTTTGATATTCATTCTCTTTCAATGTTGTGGTTTAGTGCTGACAGGTCAGAAGATACTCTGAGGAGTTTCTCTTTGATTGGCGCTATATAAATTATTCATGATGAAGATTACGATCATGGCAGAGAGAGCTTTAAACTAATGTTCTTCTGAAGAAATAATAATAATAATAATACCTGCTGTATACCTCGGGGCAAAAAATATAAATTTAAAAAAATAATAATAATAATAATAATAATAATAATTATTATTATAATAATAATACGAAGAAGAAGATTCGCTGAAACTTTGACTCACCTGATCGCAATGAATTTGAATTCTTCTTCTCATCAACCAGAAAATCGTTTCAACTGATGCAGCAGCTCTTCTCGCTTATATACATGTAGACTTCTCTGTCTGTCTGTCTGTCTGTCTGTCTGTCTATCTCTCTCTGTCTGTCTATCTCTCTCTCTCTCTCTCTCTCTCTCTCTCTCTCTCTCTCTCTCTCTCTCTCTCTCTCTCTGTCTCTCTCTCTGTCTCTCTGTCTCTCTGTCTGTCTGTCTGTCTGTCTATCTCTCTCTGTCTGTCTGTCTGTCTGTCTGTCTGTCTATCTCTCTCTGTCTGTCTGTCTGTCTGTCTGTCTATCTATCTATATCTCTCTCTCTCTCTCTCTCTCTCTCTCTCTCTCTCTCTCTCTCTTTCGCCGGACAGAAGCGCGGCCATCAGATGAGTCGTCTGACAGATGACGACGACAACAATAATCATAGCATAACAACATGTCACGTGATGATGACGATAGAGCGCCACTATCATCAATTCATTACTTATTGTCGGCCAATCTCGACAATTTATTCTAATCGTTCATATCCTCCGCCGGTGATGAATGATGCCTACCCAGTGTACCACCACCACCACCACCACCACCACCACCACCACCACCACCACCACCACCACCATCACCACCACCACCACCACCACCACCACACTCTACCCTGACCCTCCACTCTACCATGACCCTGCAACTACTGAAGCAAACGGTCACTCAAATCCTCACTCTGATTCCTCCCCAAATCTTCACTCTGACCCCCTTCCCCCAAATCTTCACTCTGACCACCTTCCCCCAAATCCTCCCTCTGACCCCCTCCCCCAAATCCTCACTCCTCACTCTGGCCCCCTTCTCCCCAAATCTTCACTCTGATCCCATCCTCAAAATCCTCACTCTGACCACCTCCCCCAAATCCTCACTCTGACCCCCTTCCCAACCGACGCTGGACTGATTGATTCGATTGTGTTGGCCTGCAGTCAACGACGACAATGATGATCGGTCACTTACACTCTTATGTATGTATGTATGCATGCATGCATGCATACATACATACATACATACATACATACATACATACATACATACATACATACATACATACATACATACATACATACATACATACATACATACATACATACATACATACAATGTATGTATGTATGTATGTATGTATGTATGTATGTATGTATGTATGACATACATACATACATACATACATACATACATACATACATACATATGTATGACATACATACAATGTATGTATGTATGTATGTATGTATGTATGTATGTATGTATGTATGTATGTATGTATGTATGTATGTATGTATGTATGGATGTATGTATAGCAGAGCAATTTTGCTTTGGATGGCAGCTAAAAATCTGCCATTGCAGTGCGGAAATTAATTTTTTTTAATGTGGATGGGCACATCCCCTCTTTTTATAATAGTCCCTGCCCTTTTCAGTCGGATGCTCGCTTTTCCCCAGGAACCTTGATTCACAGAGAAGGGACTAGATAATACACTGGTTATTGGGAGAGGGGCTAGATTAAATACTGGTTATTAAATCTGCCAATGGCGAGCTATAGGCCTAATACCCTTTGTCCTATCTAAACATAATTTTATGGGAAAGGACATTTTTGAAGTCTTAAACCATGGTTTTCAGAAGTTTTCATGACTTTATCGCTCATAAATGCAGCTGGCAAACAAGAGCCTGAAACGTGCTCTAGCAGATGTCAAAAAGTTTTAAAAAATGCGTTGGTTTCTGGGGCTCCGATGGGGGAGGGAGCTTACGACGCTCCCCATACCTCCTATCCGGCAGTGGCTTCGTGCCTTCGGCGCTTACAATAATTCTGAGCACCCCCCAGGAAAATGTTCTGGTTGCGCCCCTGCAGGATGATGATAATCGTCGTCTGTTACAATACACGAATATGCCGACAGTAATGTTGCCTGCAAAAATACAGTGTGGCAATTGAGTCATTGATTTAGTGATAGACTTCCTAATTACGGCAATTGAGTCATTGATTTAGTGACAGACTTCCTAATTATGGCAGTGCAATTATTGGGTCATTGGGTCATTGGGTCGTCGTATATTATGGCACCTAGATGTCTAGTCTACGGCAGTTGCAAACGGTGGCCTACATTTAACGATAAAATAATTGCTATTTTGATGATCTAGACTGCGCTATGTCCCCCATGAAAAGTAGACCTCAACAATAGGCTCACAATTCGGTCAGAACTTTAGCATTTGCCTGAAAATTAACACAACATTAGTGGCCATAGTAGGCTACCACCAAATCGTAACGCCGTTTGGAAGTGCAGCTGGTGGTGAGTTTGTCAAGTTTATGAGCGTTTGACACGAGCGCGAAAGAGGAAATTTCGAACATAGCCTACATGTAGAAAGCCAAATGGAAGACTTAGTGCAAGTTCAGCTGCAGCTCTGGTGTTCAAAATGCCCTGGTATGCTTTAATCAGTTTAATGTAAACAGGTATAGCCTACTTAACGTGTTACCAGATATACTTGATTGTGTATAGGCCTAGGAGTAGCCTACATAATTATACATGTAGCGCTGTCTACTTTAGTGTCCTCAACGTCCTATAATTAATTAATTAACTGCAGTCTGTCAATCTTGATTTCCTTTTTGGTGTCGTCGTTCGGATTATGTGTTTAATTTCATTTCTATTAAATCTCTAATCGGTGTCGATGTTCTTTCAGAAGATCACATTGCTTTGATGATATTCGTCGTTTTCATCGGGGAATTAGTATTGGCTGCGAACTGATTTTATTATTCCATCTTGAAAAGAAAAAATCTCAGCATTGCAGAAGCGAAGCAGAAGTCGGAATTAGAATAAGAAACAGCAGAAGCTGAAACTCGAAATCTTCATCTGTAGAAATAATTTTATAGTTTCGAAAAAAAATATATCTCTATTGCCTATTGAGTCTCGTTTTTCACTTCTTACCATGTATTTTAATAGTTTATTACGATGGCGATGGATGACTTAGGCGTAGGCTCATTGAGGGAGACCGTCCTCCACTGTGCCGCCTCTAAATCTCCTAGGCCTAAGCCCATGCCTATGCTAATCCCCATCGCAAATGTCTTCTTCTTCTTCTTCTTCTTCTTCTTCTTCTTCGAACTACTTCCTCCGTTCGAATCAATCGATGACCGCTACTCGCAACTTGTCGCAAAGACCTCTGCGAATAATATATAATATGCATGCAATTATATATGTATATATAATATAATATATATTTATAATATACTAGCTGAACCCGGCCACGCTTTGCTGTGGCTGAAAAAGAACACCCAACCATCCCTCCCTACCTCCATTCCATCTCCACTACCCTCCCCTCTCCCCTCCCCCTCCCCTCTCCCCTCTCCCCTCTCCACTCCCCTCCCCTACCTCCCCTCTTTTTCCCCTCCGCTCCCCTCCCTCCCCTTCCCTCCCCTCCCCTCCCTGCATCCTCCCATCCCCTCCTCCCCTTTTCTCCCCTCTCCTCCCCTCTCCTCCGCTCCCTCCCCTTCCCTCCCCTCCCTGCATCCTCCCCTCCCCTTTCCTTCCTCTCGACTCTCCCCTCTCCTCCCCTCCCTCCCCCTGCCATCCACTCCCCCTCCCTGCATCCTCCATCTCTCCCCTTCCTCTTCGTGTCGCTCCCTCCCCTCCTTTCCTCCCTCACACCGTCCTTTCCAATTGCGGTAGCGCCCTAAAACGCTTCAGCAAAAAGGTCGCAATGGAATGTTATGAAATGCGCTACATAAATGGAACACACATTTGAACCACCCGAATTGGAAGGCAAAGCTTATCGACGGGCGTATGTGTTAAAAACGGTCGAATTTGCAACAAAAAACAACTTTCACTTCGATTCGACCGATAAGAAACAACTTTCACTTCGATTCGACCGATTCTGAGTTCAAATTCAAACCGTCCATATGCCTTCGCCGAAAATAGGTCGCGTTTCAAAATGGTGGTTCCGCAAGGTTCATATAGCGCATATTCAACTCGGAATCGGTCGAATCGAAGTGAAAGTTGTTTTTTTTGTTGCAAAAGATTTGAGCAAAAAAGCATTATGCAAACAAACGCCTATATTAACGGAACGTTTTGCTGCAATTTTGAAAAGAATCGGTCCAGGACTTTCCAAGATCCTTTATAAGGAAGATTCGTGCGAACGCCGTTACATTTTTATTTATATAGAGATATATATATATTTCTGTGATACTTGATTATTATATACATACATACATACATACATACATACATACATACATACATACATACATACGTACGTACGTACGTACGTACATACACACACACACATACATACATACATACATACATACATACATACATACATACATACATACATACATACATACATACATACATACATACATACATACATACATACATACATACATACATACATACATACATACATACATACATGCATGCATGCATGCATGCATGCATGCATGCATGCATGCTGATAAGAGTGGTCTAAAGTCTAAACTTCAATGAATTATAAGAAAAAAATATTTTTGTGAGTTCCACGTTTATTATGGTACCATTGTAATATGTCAACTCATTAAAATAACTCTATTACGTCAGACTCCTCAGATTTCAGATTTCAACATCGGTTTAATTAAAACTTCAGAGTATTGCCTCGCAATTACTTACGTTTCCCCTATCACCCTAAATATTCACCCATGACAGTAATTTATGCACATTATAATATCATACGATAATATCATAATTATTTTATAATAATAAAGAATACAATTATAATTATATAGGCCTAGTAGGAATTGAGATCATGATATAATATGGCAGTTCATGTAGGCTTAATACAATATTATAAGCAGCAACTAAAAACTATCATTTTGTCAAATTTTCAGGGCAAAACTTTATTTCTGCTGGAAATGTCTAGAGCAAACAAGGCTGAATAACTATATAGACTATTATAATACTAATTTGAAGGAAACAATTCTTCACTGGGTCTTAATAAAATAACAGACACGGTACTATCAATTATGTTGTAACATATTATTATCAATAAATTGGGTGAGACACTGCAATGTAATGGCATAGGCATATCACTAGGCCTAACGCTTTCAATTCATCACTAGGCAAATTCTCGAGACCCCAGACAAACTCAGGTAGGCGAGCTAAACACGGAAATCTAGTGCTTTATGAACCATGAATTTGACTAAGATTATAATACAGACAAATGAAGAAACTTGCTTGATTGTGTAATCTGAAAGCCTGAAAGAGCGAAAGAACCCCTACCCCCTAACCCCCCTCCCACCCCTCACAAAAAACTCATCGGATTTGGAAATATTGCGTGGGTCACCCTTTTTCAAGCACCCCCCAGCACCCCTCTAGTTGCGCCACTGATCATCCTCTATTATAAAGTTTATAGAATAATAAGAATTATTATTCTTTTAATAGAAAGGACGCAGTAATAATAATAACGAGGATGTTGATCAGCTGCCATTGCCATGATTGACGTGCAACGCAAACTAGACCGTCTTCGTCTTCGTCGTCTTCGTCGTCTTCGTTGCTGCATCGGTGATCACAGCGGCACGAGCGGCAGCTGTTCTATTATACTTATTCGAAGGGTCACAACAACAACTGTTGCAGATAATATTTACTGAAACTCTATAATATGTATACCAAACCACACGAGAACCCGGATGAACTATAGGCTACAACACAATGTTGCATAGAAAGGAATTTGCACTTTTATCTCAACATCCGAAGAAAAGAAGTTTAGCAGACGGATAATCATCATAGAATGATCTTGCATTCTAAGGAACAGATGAACATTGAACAGATCACAAAATCGTTGCTCAGTTTCATCTCATGCTTGGTTAGATGCGTCGAAACTTCCTTGCAATAAAATTCGAAAAACTATCTTTTGCTTTTCTTGCTTCAGTCAAACAGTTGCAAGAGAAACTTCTTTTTATATACAAAACATTCATAGGAAATTTGTTAAAAATCTTACAATTAGACTAAAACACTGAAATATTTGGTGTTTACACCTTTCTGTAGCACCGGTCTGTTATAGCCTACTCCAAAGAAACTCTGGTTTCAACTGATTATGACGATGATGATGATGACGATGACGATGACGACGATGATGATGATGACGACGACGACGACGACGATGATAATGATGATTATGACGAAGACGATGACGACGACGACGATGATAATGATGATTATGACGAAGACGTTGAGAAGTCTTTGCCGGAAATAAACAGCTTGCGAACTGCATAAAAGAAATAATCGGCTGAACGTCATCGTCATCATCATCATCATCATCATCATCATCATCATCATCATCATCATCATCATCATCATCATCATCATCATCATCTTCATCATCATCATCATCATCATCATCATCAGCTCTAAGAGGAACTGAAACGTTGCTTATAAAATTATTCTCTAGGAATGAAAACGATTGAAAGAAACGAATCATCACTGACTGAAAACAAAACACAAATTATCTCAAACGATCAACACGTCATCATCGATACGTCATCATCGATACGTCATCATCGATACGTCATCATCGATTGATTGCCGCTTGCGTCAGAAACACATTTCTGCCAGATTATTATTAGAAATGAATAACGTCAACGTCGTCGTCGTCGTTTTAGTGATATTGCTTCTTGGTCAGATTCTAACCACTGCATCATCATCATTCGAAAACGATCAAATCTCAAAGATGATAATATTGCAAGATCAGCGAAGTTTCATTGAGCCAAGTCTTCGTCGTCTTTATAAAGTTTGCACAACACAGAATATTTAACAAGTCAATGGAAACTAGCAACATGCAGCATAATTCCTTATTAACACAATCTCTTTCTTCAATGTCTTCAACTCGCAGGCTTAGCTTTTTATGCCGCTCATCGGGATTGTGCGAAGGGGTAATTCATGTCACGTTGCAAAGCCTTGCCTTACTTAGACTCTATCGTTCATTGACTAGCAAATTAAAGTCAACACCATAACGGAATTATTGGTATGACTATACTGCAGATGAATAATAGGAATCATATAATTCTGCATGATGAGGATTTAACTTATCTCAAAGTACAAAATCTTGTCAGAAAAACAGATAACCTGAACAACGTCAATAGGTTCTAATGGTCAGAAGAACAGAGAACCTGAATAACGTCAATAGGTTCTAATGGTCAGAAGAACAGAGAACCTGAATAACGTCAATAGGTTCTAATGGTCAGAAGAACAAAGAACCTGAATAAGGTCAATAGGTTCTAATGGTCAGAAGAACAGATAACCTGAACAACGTCAATAGGTTCTAATGGTCAGAAGAACAAAGAACCTGAATAACGTCAATAGGTTCTAATGGTCAGAAGAACAGATAACCTGAACAACGTCAATAGGTTCTAATGGTCAGAAGAACAGAGAACCTGAATAACGTCAATAGGTTCTAATGGTCAGAAGAACAGAGAACCTGAATAACGTCAATAGGTTCTAATGGTCAGAAGAACAGAGAACCTGAATAACGTCAATAGGTTCTAATGGTCAGAAGAACAGATAACCTGAACAACGTCAATAGGTTCTAATGGTCAGAAGAACAAAGAACCTGAATAAGGTCAATAGGTTCTAATGGTCAGAAGAACAGATAACCTGAACAACGTCAATAGGTTCTAATGGTCAGAAGAACAGAGAACCTGAATAACGTCAATAGGTTCTAATGGTCAGAAGAACAGAGAACCTGAATAACGTCAATAGGTTCTAATGGTCAGAAGAACAGAGAACCTGAATAACGTCAATAGGTTCGAATGGTCAGAAGAACAGAGAACCTGAATAACGTTAATAGGTTCTAATGGTCAGAAGAACAGAGAACGCCAATAGGTTCTAATGGTCAAAAGAACACAAAACCTGAATAACGTTAATAGGTTCTAATGGTCAGAAGAACAGAGAACGCAAATAGGTTCTAATGGTCAAAAGAACACAAAACCTGAATAACGTTAATAGGTTCTAATGGTCAGAAGAACAGAGAACCTGAACAACGTCAATAGGTTCTAATGGTCAGAAGAACAGAGAACCTGAATAACGTCAATAGGTTCTAATGGCAAGAAGAACAGAGAACCTGAACAACGTCAATAGGTTCTTATGGTCAGAAGAACAGAGAACCTGAATAACGTCAATAGGTTCTAATGGTCAGAAGAACAGAGAACCTGAATAACGTCAATAGGTTCTAATGGTCAGAAGAACAGAGAACCTGAATAACGTCAATAGGTTCTAATGGTCAGAAGAACAGAGAACCTGAATAACGTCAATAGGTTATAATGGTCAGAAGAACAGAGAACCTGAATAACGTCAATAGGTTCTAATGGTCAGAAGAACAGAGAACCTGAATAACGTCAATAGGTTCTAATGGTCAGAAGAACAGAGAACCTGAATAACGTCAATAGGTTCTAATGGTCAGAAGAACAGAAAACCTGAACAACGTCAATAGGTTCTAATGGTCAGAAGAACAGAGAACCTGAATAAGGTCAATAGGTTCTAATGGTCAGAAGAACAGAGAACCTGAATAAGGTCAATAGGTTCTAATTGTGCACCACCGGTGATATCAACAGGAAAACTGGAGCAAATGTTGCCAACAATGAATGACTGGAGTGAGCCACTCATGCCACCGGAGAGAGACAGACAGACAGACAGACAGACAGACAGACAGACAGACAGACAGACAGACAGACAGACAGACAGACAGACAGACAGACAGACAGACAGACAGACAGACAGACAGACAGGCAGGCAGGCAGACAGACAGACAGATAGACCAAAAATAGACAGAGAGAGACACACAGTGAGAGACAGAGACAGACAGACCGATATCGAGAGAAAGGGCATGAAAGTCTGGTCGTTCATTACCCTAGCAAGTTCTTTCTCATCTATCAGCTGCACTGCATGCTGTGAGAAAACATTGCACACGACGTCAACCTAACAACAATGCCAGACTTTATAACAAAGACATTGTATTTCAAGTCACCACTCATTGTCGTAATTAGACAATTACAATTGCGTAGACCAGTCGAAGAGGATTCATACAAGACGTTTTGGCGACGACGTGTTGCAACGGATCGAACAGCGAGACACAGCATGCTGAGCATGGTGTAAGAAGGGATGGTGTGCGCACTTGGCTAAAATTTGTGGCTAAAGTCGCTAGATGGCGTAGCATGCAACAATTATTGATGAACCTCGCCCATAAGCCTAATGGAATTTCATGATATTGTATGGCATACATACTTATACTCCTTCACTGCATGTCCGTTCCTTAGTGCCAGTCTCATGTCTGGACGAAGGAGGAGGGCGACACAAATTATCTTTGCTATATTCTGTTCCATCTGCTTTTTGTTTCCTTTTCTCTTGTGTTCCGTGTTCTCTGTTCCATGTGATGTTATTGTGTTCCCTGTGTTCCAATGTTTTCTATGTCCTCTGACCCTGATGTTCATATCGATGTTCCGTGTTCCCTTGTTCTCTGTGATGTGCCCTCTGTTCCCTGTTAATTGATGTTCCGTGTTCCTTGTTCCCTGTGAAATTCCAGGTTCCTTATGTTCCATGCTCTTTAATTGTTTATATTCCTTATGTTCCACGGTTCTTGTTGTTTGTTTCGCGTCCTTTGTTTTCTTACGTCGCTGGTGTTGAATGTGATGTTCCATGTTCCTGGTGTTCCTTGGTGTTCCATGTTCATTAAGCTCCACAGTTTTTGTTGCGTGTTCCGCGTTCCGTATTTTTTATTGCCTCTGAAGTTCCTACGATGTTCCTTGTTTCTTATGTTACCTTGTGTTTCTTGTGTTCCTTATATTCCTTGTTGCATATTCCTGGTTCCATGTTCCTTAATGTTTCTTGTGTTCCTCTTATGTTCCTTGTTCCTTGCGTTCCACGGACCTTGTTGCGTGTTCCACATTCCGTGTTCTGTTTTCCAGCGAACGTTCCCTGATGTTCACCTGTTCCTTGTGTTCCACATTCCTTGTTCCACATTCCGTGTTACATGTTT
>OX243827.1:32619432-32626932 GCA_945859605.1 Lumbricus rubellus
GACACTGCAGTAATTACCATTTAATTACTTTTACCTCGACGCCCTTTCCCTTGATGACATTGCAGTAATTACCATTTAATTACTTTTACCTCGACGCCCTTTCCCTTGATGACACTGCAGTAATTACCATTTAATTACTTTTACCTCGACGCCCTTTCCCTTGACGACACTGCAGTAATTACCATTTAATTACTTTTACCTCGACGCCCTTTCCCTTGACGACACTGCAGTAATTACCATTTAATTACTCTTACCTCGACGCCCTTTCCCTTGACGACACTGCAGTAATTACCATTTAATTACTCTTACCTCGACGCCCTTTCCCTTGACGACACTGCAGTAATTACCATTTAATTACTTTTACCTCGACGCCCTTTCCCTTGATGACATTGCAGTAATTACCATTTAATTACTCTTACCTCGACTCCCTTTCCCTTGACGACCTGACCATCTCGTGTCTTTGGATAGAATTCCAATCGGTTGGGATAAAGTTTCAGATGTTTCTTCTGCCAAGTCTGAAGGAACGGTCCACCAAGTTTCTGCACTTCGCCTTCAACGATGCAATCCGTTCGACCAACTGCAACCGAAACACGAACAACGCAGCATTTCATATATATATATATATAATTATATATATATCTATATATATACATATATATATAATTATATATATATATCTATATATATATTACATATATATATAATTATATATATATTTATATATATATTACATATATATATATATATATATATATTATACAAGCTTTGTGGGAGGAGACGTTTTGCAACATGCAACATGCAGTATATATATATATACTGCATATATATATATATATATATATGCTACAAAATAATGCTGCATATATAATTATATATATATGCTACAAAATAATGCTGCATATATATATATATATATGCTACAAAATAATGCTGCATATATATATATATATATATATGCTACAAAATAATGCTGCATATATAATTATATATATATGCTACAAAATAATGCTGCATATATAATTATATATATATGCTACAAAACGTCTCCTCTCCATACAAAGCTAGTTCCAATATCACATGTGAGAAATAATCAAAATAATGTCAGATAGCAACCTAAGAACAGTGTAAAGAAATAATTCTGACCAAAATTATGTCCGATGAAGCGAGATGTAATAATAAATCTTTGGACTCAATTTAATATTTAATTTAAGTTCATGCTAACTGGATGCTAACAACAGCAGCAACATAGTATGCGATTAAATCATGCTGCATGTTAGAGAATGTCTTCCATCATCTGCATTGCATGGAACTGCAGCACGAAATGCATAGGCGTAGGACACGTGACTAATTGTTGCTCTCTTCAACATTATTGTCTATCCTTCTCTTCCACAAAATGGTTCGTCCATAAATTATGATTGGTGATCCGACGAACGTCGTCATTAATCTTTCAACTAATCATGAAAGATTCCAGTCTTTCATCATGTGTGCAAATGCTCTAAGCCAATCAAATACTTGAAAGCTAGAAGTGACTTCATCATCATCGTCAGTGGTGTAGTGGGGGGGGGAACGCGGGGGAACGCCGTTCCCCCACTTTTTTCTAGGGATAATGGAATATTAGGCCTAATAATAATACTAGTAATAATAATATTATTATAAAGAGCGTTCCCCCACTTCAATTTTAGGACTACACTACTGATCATCGTATGATACACTCACAGTTTAGTTCGTACTCGTCTTGGAATCGCGGCTTCTGTCTCCGTTTCAGCTCCAGTTTATCCGTCTCCTGGTTGATCGCCTCAAAAACAGTCTCCGCGATTTCCTGTTGCCATCGTTCGGACACAACGAGAGGAAAGTTCTTGTACAACTCCTGGTCAACGTCAGCCAACTGCGAAGACAGCAATAACAACAATAACAACAACAACAACAATACTAACAACAACAATAACAACAATAACAACAATAACAACAACAACAGCAACAGGGAATTATGTGTCATTCTTACACAGCCCAACATTTTGCAACAATAAATTAATATATAATTGATAAGATGGTCTTGTACTAGACCTACCTACATGTGCAACTCAAGGCAATAACAAATCATCTCCTTCCAGAATTACCCATTCCATTTCTTATCCATCTTGCATAAAAGCTCTTAGCTTATATCGCCTCATTCCGGCAAAGAGAACCTTGGGAATAGTTTTTAACGACCTGTCTAGGGCCTAAGTTATAAAGGTTTTTGCAAGAGGTGCTAAAGGTTACTCAGGACATGAAGCAGTGAAGCATGGCCTGACCTTAAAAAAGAAGAAGCAGTGAAGCATGGCCTGACCTTAAAAAAGAAGAAGCAGTGAAGCATGGCCTGACCTTAAAAAAGAAGAAGCAGTGAAGCATGGCCTGACCTTAAAAATGATGAAGCAGTGAAGCATGGCCTGACCTTAAAAAGGAAGAAGCAGCGAAGCATGGCCTGACCTTAATTCCTTTCGTGTCCTCTTCATCAAACGATCCGATATCAAATGCGTCGGCTGCGTTCACTTCTCCTCGAGGTGGAATAAGCGGTGGAGGATATTTGAGGAGGTAGACCTGTTGCCAGTCGACGCCAACGAAGAACGGATGCTCCTTCAATTCCAGCGATCTACATACGCAACGCAACAACTGCAATCATCACAACCATCCATCCTGACTCGCATCAAAAATTATTTACCCTTTGATGCATCAAGCAGACAATGTAGGCCAATGTAGGGCTAAGCAGAGCAGGATAAGATCAGAAAAAAGGTTATGCAAGGTAGAGCAAATTGATGTTAGAAAATGAAAGATAAAGAAAGATAAGAAAATGTATGCAGAAGCGAGGTAAGAAATTGAAAGAGCAAAAGAGACGGTAGGAAACAGATTAGAAGAGAAAGGAAAGAAAAGTGAAAACGTAGGCAAGAAAAAAGAGACAAAAAGGTACGAAAGGAAAGGTGAAAAGGTGTGTAAGAAAAAGGTAAGAAATGGTAAGAAATGGTAAGAAATGGTAAGAAATGGTAAGAAATTGTAAGAAATGGTAAGAAATGGTAAGAAATGGTAAGAAATGGTAAGAAGGATCGATTCATTAAGTTGCTGATGAATTAAGATGTGGCTGATGTTAGTAGACATAATAATTATTATTATTATCTGACCCTCTTCCTTTGCATCCAAGTCGATCGGAGACTTCCCGTTGAAGAAGAGATTCGAGCAATGACTTCATCTCCGTTGACATCGATTCTGGTAAGTCAAGCTCCTGAGAATAAAACAGAAGAGAAACCCAGCAATGCATTTAATTATAATTATAACGTCACAATAATTGTTACACAATAATTACTATTATCTTATCTAACATCTCCTCCGAACACTTACGATCAAGAAAGACATCTGAAAACTCAAAATGTCATTATTTTAGAATTAATCTACTAGGAATTAAACACGAGACGGATTTAAATGCGAGTATCCATCTATCTGTCAGCTCTCTATCATCTGTCTGTCATCTGTCTGTCATCTGTCTGTCATCTGTCTGTCATCTGTCTGTCATCTGTCTGTCATCTGTCTGTCATCTGTCTGTCATCTGTCTGTCATCTGTCTGTCATCTGTCTGTCATCTGTCTGTCATCTGTCTGTCATCTGTCTGTCTTGTGTGTCCGCCTGCATCGCTGTTTGTGTGTGAAGCGAATAATTATTTCTTAAGCTGCAGCAGCTAACCATGTTCAAAGTGAGATTGTCGATTTCAGATTTGTCCTTCGTCTTGTGTTGTCTGAACGGACTGTGCCTACAAGACAACAATAATAATAATACATGTAGAAGGATTTAACAAAATTATTATACAACAAAGGTTGTATAATATTATAATTATAATATTATAATTATAATTATTATAATTATAATTATAATAATAACATGTAGAAGTATTCAACCGAAATAATTATACAACAAAGGTTGTGATGCAACTGAAGCTGTTCTACACGACGTTTCAACATCATCGCATACTTCTCCCTCAAAGGCCACTTGCTACATCACCTGTTACATCACCTGTTAAATCACTTGCTACATCACCTGTTACATCACCTGTTACATCACTTGCTACATCACCTGTTACATCACTTGCTACATCACCTGTTACATCACTTGTTACATCAATTGTTACATCAATTGTTACACCATTTGTCAATTTATGAAGAGAAATTAAGCAGAAACCGACAGACGGACGGACAGGCAGACAAACAGACGGACAGGCAGACGGACGGACAGACAGGCAAACAGACGGACAGGCAGACGGACGGACGGACGGTCTCAGGTTGAAAAGAAGAAGGTGAGGATGAAGTAAAGAGAGCATCTGATCTGAATTGGTTCGTTACCCTTTGAGTAGTTTGTAGACCATGCAACCGAATGAAAACCAGTCTGCGCTTGAGTCGTAGGCTGCTCCTTTCGACAGCACTTCAGGTGCCATGTAGCCATGCGTACCTCTTAAAAACAGTCAATCAATCAATCAATCAATCAATCAATCAATCAATCAATCAATCAATCAATCAATCAATCAATCAATCAATCAATCAATCAATCAATCAATCAAATGAATTAAACCAATCAAATGAATTAAACCAATCAATCAATCAAAGCGATTAATTATTCAACGTGTGATTCCCATTGGAGATAATTCTGTATTAAGCTTGAACGATTATTATTTACCGCAGACTCTGACTCAAAACTTCAAATACCTGTCTTCAATCACAGGAAACCCACTGGTTGCATTATTACTTTATCTATTATTGTTATTGTCCTACTGTGTGTAGTTTACATTCCAATTGAAATTCGAGTTTAGTAAAAAAAACTCAACTCACACGCTGGCGTGAGGTTTCTTCTTCGAGAAATCACAAGCCAACCCAAGATCAGAGATTCTCACGTGGCCATTTTCATCGAGGAGAATGTTGGCTGGCTGAAAACAAACCAAGAATATGAAGCATCAAACTGCAATCAAACCATTCAACTATCTATAGCAATGCAATTCCTAAAACTATTTTTTAACATTTTTGTCTTATCATGTACTTCGATAACGACTTGCTAACTTCTTCATTGACAAAGTTGAGCACAGATCCTTTTGAGTAAGACATCGTAGATTGGCGCAATAATAAGATTCTTTGAATAAGTTAATTAATTATTCACAGTTCACAGCATAACGGTCAAACAATATTCATTCACATTTTATAGCAAAGCAATCCCGACACACACACACGCACACATACACACACACGCACACACACATACACACACGCACACATACACACACGCACACATGATAGACAGCGTGTGTGTGTGTAAAGAATTAAAATTGATTTGCAGGTGCTCAGACAATTTGGCAATTGGCATCAGACAATAATCGGCGCTGGAAAGATTTGATTGAATAATTTCTATTATTAGGCTACAAATTATAGGATATCTTTAGATTGTTGTAAACTGCTTCTCTATTGTGTCAACTTTATATTTGCAAAGTGATTTCAATTTCAAAACAGACAGAAATTTATTGAGTTTGTGCATTGCAACAATTAGGTTGCAACATTTATATGATACTAGCTGTACCCAGCCACGCGTTGCTGTGGCAGAAAAGACCCTCCCCTCCCCTCCCCTTCCCTCTCCCCCTCCCCTCCCCTCCTCCTCCTCCTCCTCCTCCACTCCCCCTCCCCCTTCCCGTCCGCTCCGTCCCCCTCCCACTTCGCTCCTTTCCTCTCTCACACCGTCCTTTACTGACATCGGATAGAGCCCAAGAATGTTGGAAGGCCGTTTTCGTAATGGAATTATTTATTGACTCGCTTATCGCTTATGACGTCACGGGACGCGACCTCATTAATGTTTCGTCACTGGGTTTCGGGTAAAAACGAATCTGAAATTTTGCAAGCGTGCGGTTTCGTAGAATTTGCAAATGGCGGGCGAACGGATTGCAAAGTTAACTTTTTGTGGAAACGATTGGGTTTTTTTCGGGGAAAGAAATGTTGTGACCTTGCGGTATCGGAATGGAAGGTTTTGGTAAATTTTCAAAACAATTGGTGCGTCACTTTCGGCGTGATCGTGACCGCAGGATCGCAAAGTTTCATTTTTATATAAGCTTATATATAGATTGTCGGATAGCTGAATATAACTGAAGAGACATTGATTAATCAAACTAATACTTTAAAACAGTTTTGATTAACAGTATACAGAATGAAACGAAGTTCTCTCTCTTTCTCTCTCTGTCTGTCTGTGTGTCTGTCTGTGTGTCTGTCTGTCTGTCTGTCTGTCTGTCTGTCTGTCTGTCTGTCTCTCTCTCTCGTTCCAAAGACCTAACCAGAATTGTCCAGTCACCTATTTAATTGTCTGTCTCTCTCACACACACACACGTCGGGTCGTCGTAATTATTCCCAACTGAATGGAGAGACGAGCAGCAGCAGCAGCTGTAAGCTTACTTCTACCTTAAGATCTCTGTAGACGACGAATCGGTTGCGCATGTACATGTAGATGTACATGTAGATGTACATGTACATGTACATGTAGATGTACATGTAAATGTACATGTAGATGTACAATTGTACATGTACATGTACCTTAAGATCTCTGTAGACGACGAATCTGTTGTGCATGTGTTCGAGGCCAAGAATGACTTCGGCAGCGTAGAAGAGAACTTCACTTTCGGCGAAGACTCCATGTTGAGAGAGATGGTAGTGAAGATCTCCTCCGTTCATCAGATCGAGGATGAAGCAGAGCTTCTCTGGTGTTTGAAATGCATACGTCATGCACACGATGAACGGACACGCCTCCTATACATGCATATGCAGACACGACACATAATTATGTCATATATTATTCATATGTCATATATTATTCATATTAATATCTCATATATGTTATTCATATTAATATCTCATATATTATTCATGTTAATATGTCATATGTTATTCATATTAATATCTCATATATTATTCATAATAATATGTCGTATAGGCTATTATCCATATTAATATAACGAACCAATTCATCGAATGAATAAAATCCTACGTTGACATTGGAGGCCAACTTCAGAGATTGAAGAATATACCTGCGTGTTATATAATTATGTATGATACATAATAGGCCTATGTATGTTGTATATGCAAATATACGATGCATATATATATATATATATATATATACATATATAAGTGGATGCATCATGCCATGCAGATCACGCGAAACATTCACCGTTAGACTTTATTAGTAATGTGATATAATTATATGGAAAATGCTTCAAACACACAATTGTGTACAACATAATTATAGCGACAGTTGAATGAAACAAAACATCTTCTGCATGAGAAGCTTTACATAGACAAAAAAATATGTCCAGAAACACATAATAATTGTCTGCTCTAAAGAAAAGCATGTCACCTATTTGGATAACTTTATAATTATGTAGTTGAAAGCATGTGGAAAATTATTATATAAATTAATTATTCTAGAATTAATTCATCAGAAAACTCGTCTATTATAA
>OX243827.1:32629432-32636932 GCA_945859605.1 Lumbricus rubellus
AGATGAAGAAGAAGATGAAGAAGATGAAGATGATGATGATGAAGATGAAAATGATGATGAAGATGATGATGAAGAAGAAGAAGATGATGAAGAAGAAGAAGATGATGAAAATGATGATGAAAATGATGATGACGATGAAGAAGAAGATGATGATGAAGAAGAAGATGATGAAGAAGATGATGATGATGATGAAGAAGAAGATGATGATGAAGAAGATGAAGATGATGATGATGAAGAATAAGAAGAGAAGAAGATGATGAAGAAGAAGAAGATGATGATGATGATGAAGAAGAAGAAGAAGACGAAGATGAGGAAGAAAAAGAAGATGATGAAGAAGAAGATGATGATGAGGAAGAAGAAGAAGATGATGAAGAAGAAGATGATGATGATGAAGAAGAAGAAGAAGACGAAGATGAAGAAGATGAAGAGGAAGATGATGAAGATGATGATGATGAAAAAGAAGAAGAAGAAGATGAAGAAGAAGAAGAAGATGATGATGATGAGGAAGAAGAAGAAGATGATGATGAAGAAGAAGAAGAAGACGAAGATGAAGAAGATGAAGAGGAAGATGATGAAGATGATGATGATGAAAAAGAAGAAGAAGAAGAAGATGAAAAAGAAGATGAAGAAGATGAAGATGAAGAAGAAGATGATGATGAGGAAGAAGAAGAAGATGATGATGAAGAAGAAGAAGAAGACGAAGATGAAGAAGATGAAGAGGAAGATGATGAAGATGATGATGATGAAAAAGAAGAAGAAGAAGATGAAGAAGAAGATGAAGAAGATGAAGATGATGATGATGAAGAAGAAGAAGAAGATAAAGAAGAAGAAGATGATGAAAAAGAAGAAGAAGAAGATGATGAAGAAGAAGATGATGATGAGGAAGAAGAAGAAGATGATGATGATGAAGAAGAAGAAGAAGAAGAAGATGATGATGAAGAAGAAGATGATGATGAGGAAGAAGAAGAAGATGATGATGATGATGATGAAGAAGAAGAAGAAGAAGATGAAGAAGAAGAAGAAGAAGATGATGAAGGTAGAAGATGATGATGAGGAAGAAGAAGAATATGATGATGAAGAAGAAGAAGAAGACGAAGATGAAGAAGAAAATGAAGACAAAGAAGAAGAAAAAGATGAAGAAGAAGAAGATGATGATGAGAAAGAAGAAGAAGAAGAAGAAGAAGAAGATGATGATGAAGAAGAAGATGATGATGAGAAAGAAGAAGAAGATGATGATGATGAAGAAGAAGAAGAAGATGAAGAAGAAGAAGAAGAAAATGATGAAGAAGAAGATGATGATGAGGAAGAAGAAGAAGATGATGATGAAGAAGAAGAAGAAGACGAAGATGAAAAAGATGAAAAGGAAGATGATGAAGATGATGATGATGAAAAAGAAGAAGAAGAAGAAGATGGAGAAAAAGATGAAGAAGATGAAGATGATGATGATGAAGAAGAAGAAGAAGAAGATGAAGAAGAAGAAGAAGAAAATGAAGAAGAAGAAGAAGAAGCAGATGATGAAGAAGAAGATGATGATGAGGAAGAAGAAGAAGAGGATGATGATGAAGAAGAAGAAGAAGACGAAGATGATGATGATGATGAAGAAGAAGATGATGAAGAAGATGATGATGATGATGAAGAAGAAGATGATGATGAAGAAGATGAAGATGATGATGATGAAGAATAAGAAGAGAAGAAGATGATGAAGAAGAAGAAGATGATGATGATGATGAAGAAGAAGAAGAAGACGAAGATGAGGAAGAAAAAGAAGATGATGAAGAAGAAGATGATGATGAGGAAGAAGAAGAAGATGATGAAGAAGAAGATGATGATGATGAAGAAGAAGAAGAAGACGAAGATGAAGAAGATGAAGAGGAAGATGATGAAGATGATGATGATGAAAAAGAAGAAGAAGAAGATGAAGAAGAAGAAGAAGATGATGATGATGAGGAAGAAGAAGAAGATGATGATGAAGAAGAAGAAGAAGACGAAGATGAAGAAGATGAAGAGGAAGATGATGAAGATGATGATGATGAAAAAGAAGAAGAAGAAGAAGATGAAAAAGAAGATGAAGAAGATGAAGATGAAGAAGAAGATGATGATGAGGAAGAAGAAGAAGATGATGATGAAGAAGAAGAAGAAGACGAAGATGAAGAAGATGAAGAGGAAGATGATGAAGATGATGATGATGAAAAAGAAGAAGAAGAAGATGAAGAAGAAGATGAAGAAGATGAAGATGATGATGATGAAGAAGAAGAAGAAGATAAAGAAGAAGAAGATGATGAAAAAGAAGAAGAAGAAGATGATGAAGAAGAAGATGATGATGAGGAAGAAGAAGAAGATGATGATGATGAAGAAGAAGAAGAAGAAGATGAAGAAGAAGATGATGATGAGGAAGAAGAAGAAGATGATGATGATGATGATGAAGAAGAAGAAGAAGAAGATGAAGAAGAAGAAGAAGAAGATGATGAAGGTAGAAGATGATGATGAGGAAGAAGAAGAATATGATGATGAAGAAGAAGAAGAAGACGAAGATGAAGAAGAAAATGAAGACAAAGAAGAAGAAAAAGATGAAGAAGAAGAAGATGATGATGAGAAAGAAGAAGAAGAAGAAGAAGAAGAAGATGATGATGAAGAAGAAGATGATGATGAGAAAGAAGAAGAAGATGATGATGATGAAGAAGAAGAAGAAGATGAAGAAGAAGAAGAAGAAGAAGACGAAGATGAAAAAGATGAAAAGGAAGATGATGAAGATGATGATGATGAAAAAGAAGAAGAAGAAGAAGATGGAGAAAAAGATGAAGAAGATGAAGATGATGATGATGAAGAAGAAGAAGAAGAAGATGAAGAAGAAGAAGAAGAAAATGAAGAAGAAGAAGAAGAAGCAGATGATGAAGAAGAAGATGATGATGAGGAAGAAGAAGAAGAGGATGATGATGAAGAAGAAGAAGAAGACGAAGATGAAGAAGATGAAGAGGAAGATGATGAGAAAGAAGAAGAAGCTGGTGATGAAGAAGAAGAAGAAGAAGATGAAGAAGAAGAAGAAGATGTTGAAGAAGAAGATGATGATGAGAAAGAAGAAGAAGATGATGATGATGAAGAAGAAGAAGAAGATGAAGAAGAAGAAGAAGAAGATGATGAAGAAGAAGATGATGATGAGGAAGAAGAAGATGATGATGAAGAAGAAGAAGAAGACGAAGATGAAGAAGAAGATGAAGACGAAGAAGAAGAAGATGAAGAAGAAGAAGATGATGATGAGAAAGAAGAAGAAGAAGAAGAAGAAGAAGATGATGATGAAGAAGAAGATGATGATGAGAAAGAAGAAGAAGATGATGATGATGAAGAAGAAGAAGAAGATGAAGAAGAAGAAGATGATGAAGAAGAGGATGATGATGAGGAAGAAGAAGAAGATGATGATGAAGAAGAAGATGATGATGAAGAAGAAGATGATGAAGAAGAAGATGATGAAGAAGAAGATGATGAAGAAGAAGAAGATGATGAAGAAGATGATGATGAAGATGATGATGAAGAAGAAGAAGATGATGAAGTAGAAGAAGATGATGATGAAGAAGAAGATGATGAAAATGATGATGAAGATAATGATGAAGAAGAAGAAGAAGAAGAAGATGATGACGAAGAAGAAGATGAAGAAGAAGAAGAAGACGAAGATGAAGAAGAAGATGATGAAGAAGATGATGATGAAGAAGAAGATGATGATAAAGAAGAAGATGATGAAGAAGAAGATGAAGAAGAAGAAGATGATGAAGAAGAAGAAGAAGATGAAGAAGATGATGATGAAGATGATGATGAAGAAGAATAAGATGATGAAGTAGAAGAAGATGATGATGATGAAGAAGAAGACGATGAAAATGATGATGAAGATGATGATGAAGAAGAAGAAGAAGAAGATGATGATAAAGAAGAAGATGAAGAAGAAGAAGAAGATGATGATGAAGATGAAGATGATGAAGAAGAAGAAGATGATGAAGAAGAAGATGAAGAAGAAGAAGAAGATGATGAAGAAGAAGAAGATGATGATAATGAAGAAGAAGAAGATAAAGAAGAAGATAAAGACGAAGAAGAAGAAGAAGATGAAGAAGAAGAAGATGGAGATGATGATGATGAAGATGATGATGAAGATGAAGATAATGATGAAGAAGACGAAGATGATGAAGAAGAAGAAGATGATGAAAATGATGATGAAGATGATGATGACGATGAAGAAGAAGATGATGATGAAGAAGATGAAGATGAATATGAAGATGATGATGAAGAAGAAGAAGATGATGAAAAAGAAGAAGATGATGAAGAAGAAGATGATGATGAGAAAGAAGAAGAAGATGATGATGATGAAGAAGAAGAAGAAGATGAAGAAGAAGAAGAAGAAGATGATGAAGAAGAAGATGATGATGAGGAAGAAGAAGATGATGATGAAGAAGAAGAAGAAGACGAAGATGAAGAAGAAGATGAAGACGAAGAAGAAGAAGAAGAAGATGAAGAAGAAGAAGATGATGATGAGAAAGAAGAAGAAGAAGAAGAAGAAGAAGATGATGATGAAGAAGAAGATGATGATGAGAAAGAAGAAGAAGATGATGATGATGAAGAAGAAGAAGAAGATGAAGAAGAAGAAGATGATGAAGAAGAGGATGATGATGAGGAAGAAGAAGAAGATGATGATGAAGAAGAAGATGATGATGAAGAAGAAGATGATGAAGAAGAAGATGATGAAGAAGAAGATGATGAAGAAGAAGAAGATGATGAAGAAGATGATGATGAAGATGATGATGAAGAAGAAGAAGATGCTGAAGTAGAAGAAGATGATGATGAAGAAGAAGATGATGAAAATGATGATGAAGATAATGATGAAGAAGAAGAAGAAAAGAAGAAGAAGAAGAAGATGAAGAAGAAGAAGATGATGATGAGAAAGAAGAAGAAGAAGAAGATGATGCTGAAGAAGAAGATGATGATGAGAAAGAAGAAGAAGAAGATGATGATGAAGAAAAAGAAGATGAAAACAAAGAAGAAGAAGATGATGAAGAAGAAGATGATGATGAGGAAGAAGAAGAAGATGATGATGAAGAAAAAGAAGAAGACGAAGATGAAGACGAAGATGAAGACGAAGAAGAAGAAGAAGATGAATATGATGAAGATGATGATGATGAAAAAGAAGAAGAAGATGAAGAAGAAGATGAAGAAGATGAAGATGATGATGATGAAGATGAAAATGATGATGAAGATGATGATGAAGAAGAAGATGATGAAGAAGAAGAAGATGATGAAAATGATGATGAAAATGATGATGACGATGAAGAAGAAGATGATGATGAAGAAGAAGATGATGAAGAAGATGATGATGATGATGAAGAAGAAGATGATGATGAAGAAGATGAAGATGATGATGATGAAGAATAAGAAGAGAAGAAGATGATGAAGAAGAAGAAGATGATGATGATGATGAAGAAGAAGAAGAAGACGAAGATGAGGAAGAAAAAGAAGATGATGAAGAAGAAGATGATGATGAGGAAGAAGAAGAAGATGATGAAGAAGAAGATGATGATGATGAAGAAGAAGAAGAAGACGAAGATGAAGAAGATGAAGAGGAAGATGATGAAGATGATGATGATGAAAAAGAAGAAGAAGAAGATGAAGAAGAAGAAGAAGATGATGATGATGAGGAAGAAGAAGAAGATGATGATGAAGAAGAAGAAGAAGACGAAGATGAAGAAGATGAAGAGGAAGATGATGAAGATGATGATGATGAAAAAGAAGAAGAAGAAGAAGATGAAAAAGAAGATGAAGAAGATGAAGATGATGATGATGAAGAAGAAGAAGAAGAAGATGAAGAAGAAGAAGAAGAAAATGAAGAAGAAGAAGAAGAAGCAGATGATGAAGAAGAAGATGATGATGAGGAAGAAGAAGAAGAGGATGATGATGAAGAAGAAGAAGAAGACGAAGATGAAGAAGATGAAGAGGAAGATGATGAGAAAGAAGAAGAAGCTGGTGATGAAGAAGAAGAAGAAGAAGATGAAGAAGAAGAAGAAGATGTTGAAGAAGAAGATGATGATGAGAAAGAAGAAGAAGATGATGATGATGAAGAAGAAGAAGAAGATGAAGAAGAAGAAGAAGAAGATGATGAAGAAGAAGATGATGATGAGGAAGAAGAAGATGATGATGAAGAAGAAGAAGAAGACGAAGATGAAGAAGAAGATGAAGACGAAGAAGAAGAAGAAGAAGATGAAGAAGAAGAAGATGATGATGATGAGAAAGAAGAAGAAGAAGAAGAAGAAGAAGATGATGATGAAGAAGAAGATGATGATGAGAAAGAAGAAGAAGATGATGATGATGAAGAAGAAGAAGAAGATGAAGAAGAAGAAGATGATGAAGAAGAGGATGATGATGAGGAAGAAGAAGAAGATGATGATGAAGAAGAAGATGATGATGAAGAAGAAGATGATGAAGAAGAAGATGATGAAGAAGAAGATGATGAAGAAGAAGAAGATGATGAAGAAGATGATGATGAAGATGATGATGAAGAAGAAGAAGATGATGAAGTAGAAGAAGATGATGATGAAGAAGAAGATGATGAAAATGATGATGAAGATAATGATGAAGAAGAAGAAGAAGAAGAAGATGATGACGAAGAAGAAGATGAAGAAGAAGAAGAAGACGAAGATGAAGAAGAAGATGATGAAGAAGATGATGATGAAGAAGAAGATGATGATGAAGAAGAAGATGATGAAGAAGAAGATGAAGAAGAAGAAGATGATGAAGAAGAAGAAGAAGATGAAGAAGATGATGATGAAGATGATGATGAAGAAGAATAAGATGATGAAGGAGAAGAAGATGATGATGATGAAGAAGAAGACGATGAAAATGATGATGAAGATGATGATGAAGAAGAAGAAGAAGAAGATGATGATAAAGAAGAAGATGAAGAAGAAGAAGAAGATGATGATGAAGATGAAGATGATGAAGAAGAAGAAGATGATGAAGAAGAAGATGAAGAAGAAGAAGAAGATGATGAAGAAGAAGAAGATGATGATAATGAAGAAGAAGAAGATAAAGAAGAAGATAAAGACGAAGAAGAAGAAGAAGATGAAGAAGAAGAAGATGGAGATGATGATGATGAAGATGATGATGAAGATGAAGATAATGATGAAGAAGACGAAGATGATGAAGAAGAAGAAGATGATGAAAATGATGATGAAGATGATGATGACGATGAAGAAGAAGATGATGATGAAGAAGATGAAGATGATGATGAAGATGATGATGAAGAAGAAGAAGATGATGAAGAAGAAGAAGATGATGAAGAAGAAGATGATGATGAGAAAGAAGAAGAAGATGATGATGATGAAGAAGAAGAAGAAGATGAAGAAGAAGAAGAAGAAGATGATGAAGAAGAAGATGATGATGAGGAAGAAGAAGATGATGATGAAGAAGAAGAAGAAGACGAAGATGAAGAAGAAGATGAAGACGAAGAAGAAGAAGAAGAAGATGAAG